>CM022179.2:20284839-20453261 GCA_011420285.2 Erysimum cheiranthoides
GATGACGGGATCAGGGAAGTCCATACGTTCAAGAACAACGGGGTTTTCTGGATCACTCAGGGTTTCACCAGTGATTGTATCTTTGAGACCCGCAAGAGCGACAATGTCACCGGTTAAAGCCACTTTAACATCTTCTCTGCTGTTTGCGTGCATTTCCAAGAGTCTTCCGATTCTCTCCTTCTTTCCTTTGTTAGCATTCAGCACGTAAGAACCAGCTGTGAGTTTCCCTGAGTAAACCCTCACAAATGTAAGAGAACCCACAAAAGGATCACTCATGATCTTGAATGCTAACCCAGCGAATGGCTCCTCATCATCTGGTTTCCGTATGATGATAAGTTCCGGGTTCTCAGGATCTGTTCCATTCATCGGCGGAACTTCAACCGGCGAAGGCAGATAATCAACCACAGCATCAAGCAATGGCTGCACTCCTTTGTTCTTAAAGGCTGAACCACATAGAATAGGCACAAACTTTCCCGTGATGGTTCCTTTTCTAACCAATCTCTTTACCGTGGCCTCATCCGGCTCAACTCCTTCTAAATAATTCTCCATGACTTCATCATCCAAATCAACAATCAATTCCATCATCGCCGCCCGATACTCTTGAGCCAAATCTTCAAGATCCTCTGGAATATCCTCGTAACTGAACTTGGCACCAAGCTCTTCTCCTGACCAAACTATAGCTTTCATCCTCACAAGATCAACAACACCTTTAAAGACATCTTCAGCACCAATTGGAATCTGAAGCACCAATGGCTTCGCACCCAAATTGGTCACAATCATATCCCTCGTCCTGAAAAAATTAGCTCCAAGACGGTCCATTTTGTTAACAAAGCAAATCCTAGGCACACCGTACTTATCAGCTTGTCTCCACACAGTCTCGGACTGAGGCTCAACACCAGCAACACTATCAAACAAGCATATAGCTCCATCAAGAACTCTAAGAGCACGTTCAACTTCAAGAGTGAAATCGACGTGACCCGGTGTATCAATAATGTTGATCCTATGTTTGTCCCAGAACGTTGTGGTTGCAGCTGAAGTAATAGTGATTCCTCTTTCTTGCTCTTGTTCCATCCAATCCATTGTAGCTGTTCCTTCATGCACTTCACCGATTTTGTAGTTTCTTCCTGTGTAGTAAAGAATCCTCTCGGTTGTTGTTGTCTTTCCCGCGTCAATGTGAGCCATAATACCGATGTTTCGGTAATCTTTAAGCGGTACAGCACGCTTCGCCTCTCCTACATAACAAGTGAAAACACACACAATGACACAATGGAGCAATTAAACATAAAGTAGTAAAAACACTTCTCAGAGGCAATTTAACGAACACTTAGAAGGCATGTAGGAAATTTCAAACTTTGATATCGAAAATCGAATTCAGTAAGAAAAAGATTAAAACTTTTCGAGATAGATGAGAGATTACAGACCTTCAGCTACGGCGAAGACTGATAATTGTTTCTTTCTCTGTGATAACTTAGAAGAACCAAGTCCAATACGAGAAGTACCCAGAAACTGAGGAATTGAAGAAGATAATGAAGAAGATGAAGCACGAGGAGGAAGACCCAGAAACGTAGCACGATGAGAGAGAGGAAGAAGAACAGGTCGTCTTTGTGAACCATTAAGATTACAAACCAACGAACTAGAACTAGAACTCGAAATTCTCAGAGCATCCGCCGCCATTTTTATCAAAATTGCTTCTTCCTTCTTCTTCTTCTTCTTCTTCTTCTTCTTCTTCTTCTTCTTCTTCTTCCTCTTTGGATAATTGAATCAATTGGTCACTCTTTGGCTAACGTATCATCACTTGGTAATCTCTCGTATGGCTTGGAGATAACGAAGCCTTTTGGGCTTGGCGTGGTTTGTTTCTGAACCGTTGGATAATTTATTATTATATTTATTTCTATCGTTGGTTTTTTAATTTTTTTTTATATGGTGTATAAATTTTCTTAAGGTTTTTATTGGTCCAAATGGATAAGAAGACATGTCACCGTCTTTATTTTCGGCAAACAAGTGGATGAACAATCTAGATTTTGGTTTGGTTCTATTGGTTTAATGTTTTTGGTTATTGCTAAAAATGTCTTAAATCGATAATAGATGGTTCGATGCTGTTTCGTATTTAAATTATATTAAAATATTATTTGGTTAACATATTGATTTTTTTGGTTCATTTCGATTTTGAACATATAATAAGAGACTGGACAATGCAATACAAGCAAATAAAAAGTATATGTTTTAGATAGTAAATATAAGCAGTTGTCAAAAAAAAAAGATAGTAAATGCAAGTAGAGAGGTAATACGATGAATGTGCTCAAGATAAAATTGAATGAAAAGTAAATATGTTCGCTCCATTCATTTTTCGTCAATTTGTTAATAGATTGTTTTGTTTTGAAATTAGTTTACTTAATACTTTTATTGTAAATGGTACTATTTTAGTTGAATCTTATGTTCAGTCTAATTTAATTCCTCTAAACAATAGTAGTTGGCAAACTTAACAAGCGATCGATAAAAGAACACAACTATGGCAAACTTGATTGTGGATCAATATGGGTGTGGGTGTTCAAGTGACGCATATACGAAGGTATAATAACTGAGTAGTCGAAAAGTTGGTTCGTCTCTAGGACATTCTCACTCAATATAGCTCGTGTTTCATTTATGATTTTTCTCCTATACATATTCACCAATCACTATTTAATAAAGCTCATCATCTTGATTCTTGTGGAAAAAAAAAAGCATAATTAGTGTAAAACAAGGCGGAAGAAACAGTGAAAAAAAAAAGTTACGAATATTGATAGAACCAAGGTAAAAGTATAACTAGGTTTTAATTTGCTTACGACAAGATAGATTAATTATGAATCTATGATTACGATTCTCACTATAACTGATGAATCTTACTAAGAAAATATTTGTGGACATCTTCTAGCCATAAACTAAAGCTGAAAGAGCGGGAACAAGGTGTTGAACTTTTTCACCACCTTCAAAAATTAAAATATTTTTGTTTTAACCACTTTCAAAATTTTACAGTCACGTACAATTTATACACAGAAAAATCAACAATACCTACTACAACGACTACAAAGTAACATACATATATGTTACATGTATACATACAATCATAAGCTTTTTATTTAGCTAATAAAAGTATAAAACAATTTTTTTGTATATGAACATTTAACTATGATAAGTTTCAGTGCATGGCAGCGTACATATTAATGAAAGCAAGGGCGTTGCTAGTCAGCCGAACAACCTCAACAACATGTTGCCGAACCAAATCTTTCACGACCGTTTTGATTAGATTGAAACCATCCATACATGTGTCACAACCCGTGAGAGCAGCACTAACCCATGTCTTAACATCCGACATAACCATCTGAAACTTCGCATTATGTTTATAGTTGATCGCATCCAACTCTCTCATCGAATCTTGAAGCGCAATCATCGAGTTTCCAATCTCCTCCACGCAATCAGCAACTGCAACCGCTTCCAAAGGTGTTAGACCACCACCGTGAGAAATGTTTTTGATGAATGTAACGGTGGATTTGGCGGAGAAGATGGTTAGATTGAGGGCGGTGACAGCGAGTTTTTGAGGGTTGGAATCGATTATTGAGGCATAAGGAGATATAGAGTTGTAGCAAGTGATTTTGTAGATGGTGAGGTTGCATGATGTTTTGATGAAATCTATGTTGGTTTTATTTGAATGTGTTGGTAAAAATGATGATGATGATGATGGTATTGGTGATGATGGTGATAATAATGATGGTGGTGGTGATGATGGTGATGGTGATGGTGATAATGATAATGGTGGTGGTGATGGTGATAATGATAATGGTGGTGGTGATAATAATGATGGTGGTGGTGATGATGGTGATGGTGATAATGATAATGGTGGTGGTGGTGGTGATGATGATGGTGGTGGTGATGATGGTGGTGGTGATGATGGTGGTGGTGGTGATGGTGGTGGTGGTGGTGATGATGGTGGTGGTGATGATGGTGGTGGTGATGATGGTGGTGGTGGTGGTGGTGATGATGGTGGTGGTCGTGATGATGATGATGGTGGTGGTGATGATGGTGGTACTGATAATGGTGGTGGTGATGGTGCTAATGATGATGGTGGTGGTAGTGATGGTGATAATGGTGGTGGTGGTCGTGATGGTGGTGGTGGTGGTCGTCGTGATGATGATGGTGGTGGTGATGGTGATATTGATAATGGTGGTGGTGATGGTGCTAATGATGATGGTGGTGGTGGTGATGGTGATAATGTTGGTGGTGATAATGATGGTAATGGTAATGATGATGGTGATGGTGATGATGATAATGGTGGTGATGGTGATAGTGATAATGTTGGTGGTGATAATGATGGTAATGGTAATGATGATGGTGATAGTGATGGTGATGATGATGATGGTGGTAATGATGATGATGTGATGAAGAGAATAGCTATGGAGAAAAGAAGGATTTGGGTTTGAGATAAGATATTCATTTCTGTTTTGTGCTTTCTATTTTGGATCGTCGGTTTTTTTGAAAGAGGAATGGCCAAGGTGAAACTAATGTACATGTGCGTGTTAATGTATATAGTGTATATAGAAGATGTATACATAATACAATATATATAAAGAAACTTGTGAAAAGAAAATTGGTTGAGTCCATTAATAACTCAATCATATCTAATAACTTATTTGATTGAAGCTGACGTTTTTTGGTGGGAAAACTTACCAATTATCCGGCTCAAATGTTTAACGTATTCTAGATTTGCCACATATACTATAAAAAATCTTATTTTATTCATAAACGACAAAAAATAAATAGATACTTTTTTTACCTTAAAAATCGAAGAGTATGGTTGACAAAAAAAAAAAATCGAAGAGTATGGATTCCCATATTTCTAAAGTATGGAAGAAACCGTTAATTGATTATAAATAATCAATGAAAATGAATATAATTAAATCAATACTATATATATAAATATATATTTATAGTTGTTAAAAAATATATATATCAAGTAAAATATTTTTCATACATGTATTTTTGTCGTGTGTTTTATGTAATTAGATGAATAGTTGCGTGAAATTTTAGCAATGAACTTTCTTTCCATACAATGAGTCGATATGAAAATAGTTTAAGTAGAATGTTATGAATTACTAAAAAATACATTATGATCTAATAAAATATTATATATTTTAAGTCATACACATTAGTTTTCTGATATAGCTTCTTTTCAAAAGATTTTAAAAAAAAAAAAAAAAAGCATATCTCAATTGTTATAATATTAAAATATTTATTATTGTCTTTATTAGCTGTAATAATTAGTTATTTTGAACTTAATTCATCATTTCTGTAAGAGAAGCTTGACCTTGTAGAATATAATTTCTATTTAGAAATCTGTATATGAATTAATTAGTTCAACTACAGTTTGGTCCAGCGATATAGTTCCCATTTTATTGAAGATACATCCTTCCCGAAGAAAATAAATTCAAAGTGGAATTGGATACAGAAAGATAAGTCGATGATATCGCCACTATAAATCAAAGCTTTGATATTAAAGAAATCAGTGACCACCGTAATTATTCGCTTGTAATTAATGATATCATGAATACTCTAGATTCTTAAATATTTACTCGGAAATGTTTTAGACTTATTAAAAAAAAAAAAAAGTTTCAGATCCAACTTATATAATTTTGAGGTTATAAACCAAAATTTAGACTAATCTCTGATGTGTGTGCTATAGAGTTTTCAGTTTATGAGCTTTAGTTTAGTATTGTTATAATATTTCTTTTATGAAATTTTGAGATGTAAAAATCGTTATTTGCCATTGAAATTCTTCTGTCCTGAACATGGAGACAATATTATACGTTCTTTTTGTTGAACATTTTTAATTTTTATTGGGATAACTTCAAATAGCGTAATGATATATTTTCATCTTAGATTTCCGCTTATGAAAAGGCTAGGTTCCGCAGATTATTTTTGTAAACATAAAATTTAATTTTCTGGTTTTTCGGTTAGATGTTTTTAATATATCAATGATAAATATAATATTTGTTTATGAATTACGAACGAAGTTTTTTAAAACGTAATTTGTGATCATTTTCACATGTACGTAGCGTTGACGTGTTTTAATAGAATTTTATGTTTAGATCCGACCTATAACATACGCAAATAAAAGCATTGCTCATTCACATTCATATTTGCTTAGCTCATGCATGCTTCTTATAACAATTTTTTTTTTTTTGGTAAAGATCTTATAACAATTATTTTGCCTGCTAGACTTGTTTGTCTTTCTTTCTTTTTTTCCTTTTTTTTTGTGTGTGTCAATTCTAGACTTGTTTGTCTAAAAGAAGTAAAGATATGCATGAGCCATTCGAAGATAATGATTTGAATGCCTATCTCATATTTATGCGATTGCCTTTACTACATGCCCTTGTCTGCCTTCTTTGACCTATTTCAGTCTTCACTTGCATATACTTTTTTTGCTATATCCAGAAGATAGCTTGAACTGACATAGTGACATTGTGATATACAAATATATATAGCTAAGCCAATAAGTAAAAAACAAAAAGTAGAAATTGTGATTTTTACGTAGGACTTCTGAAAACGTTGAACTTATCATGCTGAACTACAATTGTGATAACAAATATATGAGAGTATGAGACACTCTCCTTTATATAATAGTTAATCAGTTATTTCTGAAGTGGTTGCCTGTAAACTCCACAATTAGAGGGAGAAAAAAACTGGTTTTGATGAGAACGAACAATTACAAATGCTTTCATTGCTTTTCTTTTTGTCGTCATCTTTTTCTACTTTTCAAAGGATTACATTAATTTCCTTTATAAAAAATATTAGCATATATATACTATAATATAATTTGTTATTAATGTAGTCGTCTACTGTTATTCATAGAAATGAAGTACTCCCTCTGTTTCTTAAAAAGTGTCATTTTAACACTATTTTTTTGTTACATAAAAAGTGTCTTTTTAGGTTTTCGATGCAAAATTTAATGATTTTTTGTGTTTTATGATTATTTATATTTTGCAGTTTGTTTTACTATTGGTTGAATTGTATTTAAGTTTATAGGTAATGATGTTTTATTTTTGAAAAACTAACAAATTAAATGTTTTTTTAATTTGTGTGAAAAGTTTAAATGTGACATTTTTTATGAAACAGAGGGAGTATAAATTAGGTACAAATCCTCTGGATAAGAAACAAGTTAATGTCAATATAAATAAATAAATTTAAAAAAAAGGAATTTTTTTTTTTTTGATATTGAGGTTTTAGGAAGCTCGAAATATGATTATTATTATTATTATTATTATGATTGTAGTTGGTAATCCGCATTTATATTGTGAAATTTAACTAATTTTTGTTTTGTTTAACGATTTCACTATATCTTTCCAAACTTTGCTTAAGCAGCTACTGACAAGAGTACTCGAACATGTTGCAATCAACTGTCACAAATATACGAACGATACTATAGTTGGTTAGTCTTATAAATTGATGTGTGTATACGCCAAATTAGAATCACAAGTGCAGAGTCATATTCATAATAATTCATCTGTTACATTCGTTGCCATAATAAATTAGATGTTTCGTAGACGTAATTACGATGGCCAATAAGCTAACATCATAAACCGTTTTCGCAGTCTTACTTTTCTATTGGTAAAAGGTATACGAAATCATATATCATAATGTTAGTCTTGTTGGAATTATGTGCGTCCATTTCCGTCATAAGTTTTTTTAAAAAATGATTAGAGCTTAAATTCTTATGAATTCATTCCTTGAAATATTTTATTTTGCATCGTGCATGAATTTATCAGACGGATTTGTAAACACAAGAATCGATCTGAACCGTACCTATGAAAATTATAAAATTCATAAAAGGTTTTCGTGTTTGAAGTTTGAACAAAACTTTGATCGTTTAGCCCAAAAAAAAAAAAACTTTGATCGTTGAGGAATCAGATTTTAAACTCTATATATTATTAAATGTATATCAAATAATTCTAATTACCCAAAAGGCCAAAACTAATTATCAACCTAAAACTTGCCATCATCGTCTCAGACTCTCAGGTTTGGACTATCTAACAACTTTACTAAGAGTTACACATGATCTCTAGATATATCTTTTGTCGGCACTTTGCTCAATCTTGATGAAACAAAAGCTACGGAGAATCTCCTTTTTATTTTTTTCCAAAAGATAAAGAGAAAGGTTTTTTAACTTATATCGTCGATTTACTGGGTTATTTTTTGTCATATAAATTTTTAATATTAAAACATGAAAAAAATACAAAATTCGTGAATTTTTTTTTTAATATTTTTTGGATATAAAGCAGGCGGAAAATAAGATTTTTTTTTTAAGATAAAGTCTTATAAAAGAGAAATACAAAAAAAAAACTAAAATTATAACTCAAAGAAACAAATCACTACTAGAGATGCAAAACCCGAACTAAAACATAACAAAAATTGACTTAAAAGAAAATTACGATTGATAGTTGCCAACTCCAAGCAATGACTTACACCAAACCTACAGATTTTGTTCTAGAAATTCTTTGAAAGATATCTACCGTGTAAACCGTGAACTGGCCAAATCTCATGTAATAGCTTTTTTGGCTAGTAAATTACCTATAACGGATCTACTGACTACTATGGCATGTGCTAGTTCCGAATTCTAATTGAATTGATTAAGAAAACCATCGACTATGAATAAAATTAGACATTCCAAATCTTGAAAACATAAATTAAGAACAAACTCAATATCTTTTTTTTTTTTACTTTTTTTACAGCAAACAAACTCAATTTGAAGTCACAAGCCTCACAACACAAATAGCCCGTTAGGGCCCAGCCCAAACTTGTGACCTGGCTGCAATTTCTATTAGCGGGATATATATAAGAGATCCTTTTTTTTTTTTTGTCAACAGTTGGGCCACAACTGACCGGCCCATTAGCCTAAATTCTACAATTAAATTGTAGAGTCGGGGACTCGATCCCTGGTGTGATGTGTTTGTCTTCTGTGGACTTTGCCACTAGACCAAGATCACTTCACTATATAAGAGATCCCTATACATAAAATAATGTGAGGAATTAATAATTTTTAAAAAAAAAAAAAACTTTTAAGAGTATCTTGCTTTTTGCGCAAAAAAAAAAAAAAAAAAAAAATGTATCATCCTGCTTCGTTTTGCTTATCCGTCCGTCTTCTTTTCTAGTTCTACTATGGATGTAATTATATGAGCTCAGTTTAGTTTCCTTTTCAGACCTTCAATTTATTTGAGGAAATCTCATTTTTGGATTTTATCGAGGTTTTACTGTTTTAGTAGCCAAACTGTTATATAGAATTGCTAGTCGGTAGTTTACTAGTTTGTATAAAAGAGTTTTCAGTGTTATAGTGTTATACTGTTATTGCTTTGATGGTATCTTTTAGTATATCGTTTAAGGTCTTTTTCTCTGTATATTTGTCTTTTGGGGTCTTAATTTTTTGGGAGTTTTTATGTATCCGTCAATTTTAATATCAAAAGAAAATGCGTAACGTCTATTTCAAAATATTGTTTAATATCTGTCAAATACTGTTATCCCTTCCTGTTATATTTTGCGATTTTAAACCGTCAATTGCGGGAACAAAAGTTCGTATTGATTTATTTAAATTTTTTCATATCACAAAATTTGGTAGTTGTCGTTGAAACTCTTGTCCAGTCCTTTCGGGGCAACGTTGGTCATTTTCTAACACATGAACAAATTTATAAGAATAGTTCGTTTACTTCGCTGTAAGACAAACGCGAATAAGATTAATTATTTTCTTAAAAAAATAAACCAATTTCAGATATTCCCTCAATTAATATTTTGAGATTTATCGGCTGAGGAGATAAATTTTTGCTGACTTTAATATTTGAGGAGTCAATTATTTTTTTTACTAAAATCCTTAAACGAAAGGAGTACTACTATCTAATTAGTATTGTCGAATCAATGACCCATTATACACAATTAAAAATATTGAGTGCATATTCCAACTCTGTGTCATCATAAATTACAGTTCATGTGGTCAATTATACAGCTGTTACTTAAGATGTGTATCATTGGCTTCATTTTTTATTTAGTTTAAATCCGAATTATTTGATTTCAGTAGTACCTTATTTAATGAAAAATATAAGGCCATATTTATCAAGGTTTTTTAGCTTGTACTTAAATACATTTAATATTAAAATAATGAAAAAGTAGAACAAAAGCATGGGACAGTCCTTATATAAGGACATTTGATATTGTCCTTAAGACAGGTGGCGTCAGCTGATTTGATGTTGATTAACATAATATTATCTAAGGACAATTTATGTCCCAACCCATAAATATGCTCTAATAGGTTGTTTTTCAATCATTATGTATAAAATACGTTAATTTTGTCCAGAATCACTAGAAACAAATCAAGGGGGGTGTATTGAACCAATGATTCTAGGAGATTCTGAGTTTTTATTAAAATCTCCTGTTATTCAACTAAGGATTTTAAAAAGTCTTCTAAAATCCAATGTTATTGAACATGGAATTTATTTAAAATCACTTGAAATCATTTAAAATCTTATGTTATTCAAACAACAATTTGTTAAAATCCTATCAAATCCACTGTTATTGAAAATCTTTTAAGTATTGGGATTTTAATGACTGTAGAGAATTTTAGAAGATTTTAGGGGATTTCCTTAGTTAAAAATACAAAGATCCAAATCTCATGGTTTTAGGTGGGATTTGAGAGGATTTTAATACAAAATCATAACAACTACTTTAAAATCATTCAAAACCATCAAAATCATCTAAAATCTCATTAAAACTCAAATCACTCTAAATGTCGAGTTCAATACACCCCCCCAAGACTTTTGTCTCTGGACAAATCTTGTCTCCCAACGTTCTCTCCTATTTACGTTTTATTATTTCCGTTAATTTGTTACATAAGAACAAAGACTAAAAATATATCAAATATATAAATAGAAGACATGTTAGATGACTTAAAATAATTTATTAATCTTTATTTTGTTTACAGGAAAAATTCTTGTTAGCGTTCTTAGTAAATACAAAAAGTTTAGTTTATTTCTAATTTTGTACTATGAAAATACAGAAGGAGTGGACTCATCTAAACGACACCCTTACGGCCTTACCAATGTTTACACGTCGCAAAACAAAAAACAAAAAATATTAGAGCTAGTTTGAATCTCAAACTGCATTTAATACGGTCAATAATATCTTTACATTGAAGTTGGAGTATGCCAATATGAATTATATCTATTACAATTCACACCAGAAGAAGTATTATCTATATATCTTTATCTTAAAATACAATATTATACAGAACACAACAAAGATTGTTACACAATCTTTAGTTTTCTTTCCGACCGACAAAGAAAAGGAAAACAATTTACACAACTTTGATTCAAACTTTCACATACAAGCCAAAATTTTCACATTTAAAAAACAAAAACGCCATTTAGGGAAGCTTCACACTTCGTTTCTCTGCAAACTGATTAACCAAAGCAAGAGCATTGCTAGTGACTTGAGCCACGTGAACCACTTTAAACCGAATCAGCCTCTTCACTTTACCTCCCATGGCTCGATCCGAGAATCCATCTAGACACGTTGTCTCGTACGTCAAAGCGGCACTGACCCATGTCTGAACGTTACTCATCTTCCACATAAAGTCCTCACTAGCCACAGCATGCCCAGCTCGACCCAGTTCTTTAACCGATTGAGCTAACCGATCCACACTATTGCCTAGCACTTCGAAGCAATCTTTAATTGCTAAATATTCTCTACGTTTAAATCTTGGTGTCCTATATATATAGAAGAAGAAAAATGTTAGGGAAGAACTTTTGCAACCAGAGAGTACCGTTCTCGTTTAAAGTGTGTGGTTGACAAAAAAAAATTTATAAAAAAGCGTACTCTTTGGTTAGTTTGGAGACAAAGATAGCAACGGATTTGGCTCGAGCCAAGCTGATGGTGAGAGCGATTTGGGCGAGATCTTGGTCGTTATTGTGGCGGATCTTGGTGGCGTAAGCAGAGAGTGTATGCACGCATAGTGATGGATATCGGGTGGTTTGGCATGACGACACAATGAACCGGTCTGGTTCCGACGGGTTTGGGCTTGCGGATGAAGGTTGGAGAATGGTTGTTAATAGAAGTAGGACTAAAAAAAAAGTATTGTTAGGCTCCATGATGTTTTTTTTTTCTCTACCTTATTTTTGTGTAATGAAGAGAGAGTGTACAAGAGGGTGCTGTTTATATAGTGTTTAATTTAGGTCAAAGTAGAGACTTTTTTTTCTCTTTATGCATATCTATATACTTTTATTATAGTATATAGTTATCTCAATCACTTTGGTTAAAATCCCACTGACCAAATCTAGCTCTACATTGTGATCCTTTTAAAAAAAAAGAAAAATTACATGTGTTAGTGTGCAGATTATAGTTTCAAGATGAGTCATCGATCAACACATATCCACATGCCATAAGTGAAACTGGCAATAGTTTAAAGTTTGTTTCTAAATTGTAGTTGCAACTTTTGTACTACTAGTATTTAATTAATTACTTTTTCCCAATGCATTATTGTTTTTATTTGAGATGTTTATCCAGATCATAATGGAAATAAACGACAGTGGTCTCATGCGTATTCTTTTGGTTACTATTTAATTTTCAGCTTACGAATGAGCGTTGTTCGACGAGTAACCAGGAAAGTTGAATTGATATTTACCTAAAATTTTAATTTGTCTTTGGTCAACATGAGCAGTACGAATTATCACCTTTTTTTTTTGTCTGCCATTATATGAAAAAAAAAAGTCAGTAGAAATGACAGTTCCTTAATCTGAACAAATATTTGAAATATACTACTTTGTAAAGAAAATACGGTAATTAAAAGTTACTTTGTATAAAATGTTAATTGTATACTATATTTGAAGCAAAAGAAAAAGATGTTAAATGCATAAGTATCAAATTTCAAATAGTTTTATCTGATATCTATCCATAGATAAGAATATCGAATAAATGTCAATTAAATTTAAAAAACAAAATGAATTACATGGTTGACTACTTGAGTGCAAAAAACTCACATGAATCTACTCGTAAACGCCGGTAAGAATCTTGTCCAAAACCGTACGTCGGTCAAATAAAGACGACAGACAAGTGGGCATGTTTCTTTAATTCTTGAGTCATTTTAATTTTACTATATAGTATTGGAATATTATTACGAGTCTTTACTTTAATACTTTGAGTATAGCCGATAACAACAACAAAAACATATGCATGTGAAGATAATAATTAGAATAATTATGTCACAGTGGAAAATAAATAAAAACTGAAGCTAATAATGAAGGGCCATGCTTGGAAGTTGGAACCAATAACTTTTGATTTCATAAATGTCACTTCCCTTTGTAGTTTCCCATACTTGTTTATTTATTTGATTTTCTATAGTACTAGTATAAGTTTATAAAAGACTGTATTTTTTTGGACAACTTTATAAAGGATTGTTTTATTTCGTTTATTACGAGTAAAAGAGATTTGAATATTTGATCGTTACAGCGAACTTGGTCCCATACTAAACAGACATGCAATGAATGAAGAAAAAGCTTACTAAGGTAGATTTTGGTCCTTTATTTCATTGTTTCATTGCACTATTTGGTCCTTTATTTCATTGTTTTATCACATTATAGAGATTTACAGATCACTAGCAAAAATTTTATACCATGGTTATTTTTCCATTAAACTTATCCTGACTTAGAGTCTGAAATGATCCTAAAGATATACTCCCTCTGTATTTCAATAGATGTCGTTTTAGTCAAGTCATTTAGTTTCTAATTAGATGTCGTTTTGGATTTTTTAACTAACATTTGCTTTATTATCCTCAAAATACCCTTAATCAAAACAACAACTCTAATTGCTTTGATTAAGAACTTGAGAAAATCCTTGATAGAATCGGAAGCTGCAATTCCACCATCTTCTCTTTCACCGTACAGATTGAAACCAAACACGAAATGCAAAAGCGAAAGAGAGAGAGACAATCCCAAAAATCAATCGGTGCTCCTCGCCATTGACCGGAGAGGGTTCCCTTTATTTTCTGTTGGCCGGATCTAAAGTCAATTGAGGGTTTCTTGCATGATTTTCGGGGAGAAGGTGTTAGGTTCATCAGCTTTTTCGGCGTGAGTTCTCTTCTAGAGCGTGCAGCAGCGGTGGCGGTGAGGCGTGCCTGAAGCTTCTGGTCAACGGAGTCTCACCCCTGAGACACCGGCTTGCTTGAAGACGGCGAGCCGAGCTCTCTGTGGGACTTCTGGCGGATCTCATCCTTGTGGATCTGCGACTGAAGACGACGGCTAGTTTGCTTTGGTTGCGTTGATTGATCGAAAGGTTTTTTTGTCGGAGAAGAAAGAGATTAGGGAAAGGGATAGAATTGTAATTTTCCTTATTTCCTTAATCTAAGAGATTACGGTTAAAACGTCATTTAATCATAAACGGAGGGAGTATAAACATCGTTCGGAAAAAAACAGACACTTTACTCAACAAAAAAAGATATAAATACATACCCAAGAAGGAAAAAAAAACATTCAAAAGCTTGAGAAATCTTTCGAAGACTCATTTCATATGATCGATCCTACACCGTCAAGTACTTTAGAACCGAAGAACGTACCTTCTCCATGTAATCTCCTGCTTCTTTCTGCAAGATATACATTTGAATTTATACGACCATTAAAACCTTTAATCTGGTAGAACTAAAGATCCTAAGTCAATCTTTTAATCAAGATTTGAACCAGAACAATATTCTTTTGCCAATTCAACAATTAAACGGGTCTAACCTGGTTTCCTCTGTATGCATTTGCTATGTTTTCGTCAAGAAGTGTCAACAAAGATCTGTTGATTTCGTTTTTCTCCACCATATCCAACAACTGTATAAAAAAAGAATCAAAACAATGTCTCAAGACCATCTCATGAAGCATCATAATGTTTATAGGGATTTATGGTTAAGGTCACATACTGTTGCTTTTATATCGGTTGAGGTTAAGATCTTGGTTAAGCTATTTGTAGCCGTCATAAGCTCTTTCTGCATTTTGTCATAAGCCTCTGCAAAGCAACATAACAAGATTAGTAATCAAAACAGAAAAAATTCATTGAGTCAGTTAATTATGAAGCAACGAAGACGACGCAAACCTATTCCTTCTTCTAAAGCTTTTTGAAGTGATTCGAGCTCAATCAATCTGTCTTCATTTTCCTACATGATTTTGCCGCGCAAAAAAGATAGTTAAGTAGTCGATTTTTCGGTGACGGATTAAATGTTGTTGCTTGAAGAAAGTTGTACCGCAGTCTTGGTAACAGCAAACCGAATTTGCCCAATTTCAAGTCGAATCTGCGCAAAGAATTCGTCGTTTAACCTGTAAAATTACACTAATCATGAGTTAGTTTGCAGTTAAAAACTCATCTCAAATCCCCAAATTTATTACCAAGTTTCTACATTTCCACGAAAATGGGTTCACTTGAAACGAAAAGCGCCAAAACATCTTCACAGGCGTAATTCATCAAACTCGCAACATTCAAATTCAACACTTTATTCACCCAAAAGCTATCTTATAACCCAAGTTTAAATATTGACAAAAATGGATTCACTTAAAGCACCAAAACATCTTCACAGGCGCATTTTCATCGAACGCTCAACATTCAAATTCAACACTTTATTCACCCAAGTTTCAATATTTCGACGAAAATGGATTCACTTAAAGCACAACAATATCTTCATATGAGCAATTCATCAAACACGCAACATTCAAATTCAAGACTTTATTCACCCAAATGCTATTTTATAACCCAATTTTCAATATTTTGAAGATCCACTTAAGAAAGCAAATCACCAATACAACTTCACAGAGGCAATTCATCGAACACGTAGTGTGCAACATTCATATTCACTAACCTCCCTCGAAGCCTAGCTATCTCATACTCAATCTCCTGAGCTTCAGTATCAAGAAAGTACTCAATCAGCTCCGCCGCAGTATCTGGTACAACTCTAGCCTGAACAAAACCCCAAAATCAGTGAACAATCAAAACCAAATCAGTATAATTGCCCCCCAAAAAAGGATATTTTTACTTGTCTAAGAGCTTGACGACGCTCTTTCTCTTCACGAAGTTGTTTCTGAAAAGCTTCTCTTGCTTCTGAATCTCTCTCTAGTCGACGCTTAAACTCAAGACGAGCTATATGACCAGTTTGTGGCGGACCTAACACACCTTTCGGATCCTTCCTTCGAATCAATCAAACAAAATAATCAATTCTCATGAAATTAATCTTCAAAAAGAAACTTTGTTTTTGATCAAAATTTTTTACCCATTCGCAGGAGATTTTGTTCCTCCGTGTATTGAATCTCGGAATTGTACGGACGGTGGTTGCAGCGGCGGCGATTCCGAACGAAAGCGTAGCCATTAGAGATATTTTTTTTTTTTTTTTTTTTTTTAAGTGTGAGCTTCGCTTTTGGTAGCTTACGTTATCTCTTATCTGTTTTAATGGCGGGACTATTTATGACCGTTGAATTTACAACTAGTGCTTAGAGACGTTTGATCAGATCGTAACCGTTGATATGCTTTGATCTGACGGTTATATTTCATCCACGTGATAATATGAGGAGGTATTTAAATTCGTGTAAGGCCCAATTAAACCAAATCCTTATAAGGCCTTGACCCATATGAATATTCACCGTCACCGGTTTGGTTGGGTTTGTGCACGAACCGAAAACGTTACATTCAATTAGTACTTTACCAATTAGTAATTATAAAATATATCGATCCAGTGTTGCTAAAGATCTGAACTCAAATGAAATAACTCAAATAAGGTTGACCTAGTCCTACGACAAGAATATTCAACTGTATTTACGGATTTTGGTAGATGGTGGTGGTATATTAGCATAAGGCTAGAAAAAAAAGTTGGCAAGAAAATAAATTGTGATTGACACATCCTAGAATCTATAGAGATTTACATCAAATGACAATTAAATATAAACATCATTTTCAATAAAAAATTTAATTACATTACCTGGCAAATGTTCAATCTTCTCGGTGAAGTATATTTATGAAATACTAAAGTCTTATCTAGAAAAAGAAAAAGACACATATATTATTAAATAATGTGTTAAAGAAAAGTAAAATGCGATATGTTCCTTAAGCAAGTTTATTTATTTATAACCAAAAACAAAAGCAAAACCAAAACTCACAAGTCACACAAGTAAACCCAAAAGAAAAAAGCTTAAGAGACCGAAAGAAAAAATGATGATGAAGACGATGATGATCTTCGCGGCGGCGATGACGGTGATGGCTTTGATTTCAGTGCCAACAATCGAAGCACAGACGGAGTGCGTGAGCAAGCTAGTCCCTTGTTTCAGCTTCTTGAACACAACAACGAAGCCGGCTAAGGATTGTTGTGACTCAATCAAAGAAGCTGTTGAGAAAGAACTTACCTGTCTCTGCACCATCTACACCACTCCTGGTTTGCTTGCTCAGTTCAACGTCACTACTCAGCAAGCTCTTGGTCTTAGTTCTCGATGCGATGTCAAAACTGATCTCTCCGCTTGTTCTTGTAAGCAAATTATATTTTCTCAGATCTCCAATCTTTTTTTTGTTGGTCAATAACATGTTAGATCCGAGTGGTAACACATAACAACATTACCACAAACCACTAGGCTACATGTAATGGTTCTCCGATTTTATGAAATTTGTATGGATCTGTGTATTCTGATTAATGTGATGTGATTAGGAAATATTGCAATAGTTTGGACTAGTGGTGATATTTTTGTAGATCATTATGAATCTGAGATTTATAATTTGATATTACAGTATTAATCATGTTTTGTTTGATTTTCAGCTAAGGGAGCTCCATCGCCAAAGAAAGCTACTTTACCTCCTCCAGGTATGAACCAAACTCTTCACCTACTCCTTACGATTACTTTTCTTGAAATACTTTCTTAAATTTTCAATTTTTGAAATTAAATTTCAAGTAGCTTTTGATCGACTTGATTTGTGTATTAATAGAATTATTCGATTGATTCGGCCGGAGTTTATTAGCCAAATCAAATTTTGATTAGTCTAGTCAAACAATTCAATAGATTCATTGAATCGATCTTTTAATTTTCCCAGATTCTCTGTTTTTTTTTTGTTTTTTTTCTATAAAAACATAAACAGAGTGTGAATGCCAGCTTTTACTTGTGTATACGTTATTTTGTCTCGAAATGTTGACTTGAATAAATCAGACAAAAGCACTAAAAGATGAAACATGACAGATTAGTTTTTTTTTTTTTTTTTTTTTTAATTATTTGTATATTGACAGTTTGTCTTATATGGATTTGTAATTTTTCAGCAGGAAATACCGGGAAAGACGCCGCAGCTGGGAACAAACTCGCCGGATATGGAGTCACCACCGTGATCTTGTCTTTGGTTTCATCCATCTTCTTCTGAAATCTTTAAACCGGATTTACCCGGTTTTCCGATTGTTTAACCCGGCTCATTATTAGCTCAATAATTCTGGAGATTTGTTTGCTTTGGCTTAACATATTTAAGGATTAAAAAAAGAAAAACAAAAAGTATGTTTTGTTCACGTGTTTTGTAGTATCATTGATTCATCATTGAGTCCCATGTTCGTATATTATACCGGTCTTAACCGGACCCTATCATTTGTATACAGTATCTGATTTGAGTGTGGATTTCTGAGTTCCCAAACTGGGTTGTGTATGTAATTTCTACTCTATTGGGTTTAGTTCTTTCTACTGTGTGTGCATTTGTTAGATTTAAATTTTTATTATGGAAATTGAACATGAAAACAAAATACATAAGACTTTGTTTAAAAGTCACAATCCTCATTTTGGTCGGTTTAACAATCATAGTACACTTTGTCTTCTTTTATGAAAATTAAACAATGAATGCTTTTATTTCCACTTGTGAATTCATAGCACAACAAAGAACAGAATCGCTAGTTTAGGCGCTGTGAGTAACAACAGCATGTATAGCATCAGCGAGTTGAGGCACTGTCTTCGAACTTAGACTTGCCATGCTTATCCTCCTGCAAGTACACAATTTTCATTTTGAAGCTAAGTTTTTTGATGAAAATACACAAATATATCTAACTGAGTTTATGATAGGAGTGAATGGCCTAATGGTCTTAAATGCTTCATATCATTCCCATTTGGGACTTCATATAGTGGTCATGTAACCACTAAACTAGAAGACAAAAATCATATAGCCTACTTTGAAGGTAAGTGGAAAAAGAATTATATTCTTTGAAATTTTTTTTAAATGAGCAATATATTCCTCTACAAAATTGCAAAGAAATAAGTTAAATGTCAATATTCATTTATATTCCGTTCACATATCAAACACAATTTATGATTACATGTCAATATTCATTTATGATTAATATGTATCTCTACTTGTTACTAATAATCCTCTTAACTACTATATAAACATTTGAGAAGAAGAGATATTTTTCTTACCCGCCATAAGTCATGTAAATGTGATATTCTTTGGCCAACAAGCGAACTTGTTCCTCATTCAGTCCAGTAAAAGTAAACATTCCAATATGTTTAATAATGTGACTCCAATCGCCAGGTGTGCCTGAACAAAAGTTATGAATGATTTCATCTGAGAAAATTAACAAAAAAAAGTGAAGGAACAAAAAGACATTAAAGTAAAACCTCTAGTTTGTATAGCTTCATATAACTGTTGACGCATGCTAATTATGCGGTCAGCTATTCCTTTCAGCTCAATGGTCCAGTCCTTGTACATATCACTGCCAAGATGTATACACAAATAATCAAAAGTCTATGTAAAGTTTTCATTATAACTTTTATTATTATTGTCAATGTTGTTATAACAAATAAATTAAACATTTCAATTCACGATGAGAATTATTCTAACTATTGCATATATGTATGACAATTACCTGTTTTCAAGAATTGTGGTGACGATGGATGCTCCATGCATAGGTGGGTTAAGATACATTGGCCTCACGACAAGTATCACTTGGCTTGCAACTTTCCTAGCCACATCTTCTGATTCGCATACCTTTACATCAATTAGACCCACAAAGATTATAACACACTTTTTGAATGATATCACATTTTTATTAAGGAACAAAAAAAAAAAAAAAAACTTAACAAATGCACATTTTTCAAATATAAAGCATTTTCAGTTTTTTTCATAAAATAATTTTGGAAAATGCTAAAATAAACAGAAGAATCTCTTTTCACTAAACCAAAAAAAAAAAAAAGTAAAAGAAAAAAAAAAATTGATGTATAACTACGAAATTTGGTTTCTTACAATATTAAGAGCGCCAATACGTTCCCCGTAGAGGCCCATATTTTTGGCATAACTTTGAGCTATCAAACATTCACCTCCATCAGCAACAAACATACGAACCGCTTGTGCATCTAAGTCAAGGCTACCACTAGCAAATCCCTGAAAATCTTAGAGAGAAAAAAAGTGAATCATGTTGTGTTTTTTTTTAACGTCAGATTAAAATGAAAATACACAATGACAAGGAAAAAAACATTCTTGATAAAAATTGCAACTAGTACTACAAACATATGACTTACCTGATATGCACTATCAAAGAAGGGTAATAAGCCTTTAGATCTAACTATTTGTCGAATTTGTTCCCATTGTTCGAATGTTGGGTCAACTCCTGTGGGGTTATGCGCACAAGCTTGCAAGACCACTATCGCTCCAGGCGGTGCAGTGACAAGATCCTCAAGCAAGCCTGTTTGAAATGAAGTCTTCACTTAAAGCTATGATTGGTACATTTAGGTCATATAATGAAAAAACTTGGTGAAAATTTGGTGTAAATGGGTCAATCATACAACAATCAAGATGAAAGCAAACAAAACTAAGACAAAATGTAACAATAATAAGGTGAAATACAGAGTTTATGGACTGAACTTTAAAATCAACCTTTGAAGTCGAGTCATCGGGTTTTTGGATCATAGTAACGGAAATACTTTACAGATAAACCCGCCAAAGTAAAGATACTGTGATGTAATCCCCAAGTTGGGATTGGAACATAAACGGTACGCTGTAAGAAATGAGAAACAACTTATCAATCATGAAAAAAACGGTAAAATAAATTGTGAGATTTTTCAAAAACATGTTTAGAATCGGCCGGAATTTTCCTAATTATATATTTATAAATGAGTCATGAGCACTTCTATGAATGGTTTTTTATCCCAACCTTGCAGAAAAGGGAATTCTATATTACAATAATTCTGCAATATGTCCTCACAAATACGTAGCCATGTCGCGATTTTTGTGAGTAAATTGTAGAATTGTTGTAGTATAATAATGGCCATTGACAAAACTAATAAAATAGTTAGAATTATTACTTCCTGGTTGTGTTTTGCTAGAAACTCAGCTCCAACTCTCAAAGCACCAGTACAAGACAAACACTGGATTGTAACAACTCTATTCTCTTTCAGTGCAGGACTGTCCAAAACAACAACAAGATTAAGAGTAGAATGAAAAATAACAAAGTGTTTAAAAAGAATGAGAGAAATAGCAGTGAAAATATTACCTATCATCACCTAAGATGAGTTTGGCACTTAATTTATTAAAATCAGGAAGTCCACTAAGGGGAAGATATTCCTTTTCACGAGACCTTAAGAGGATACAGAAAAATCAGAGGCTAATTAATAAATTTACGGAAAAAAAAAAGGAATATGAAAATTACAGTAGCTAGACTACGATTGTTTTTTTTTTTTTTTTGGTAAAGAGTAGACTACGATTGTTTGTATTGCACTTTGCTGCGTTTGTGTTTGCATATTACTATATTTTTCCACAAAATAAGTCTCATTCACTTATAGAAAACAAAAATATTTACCATTTTAAAAAATGTGAATTGTTTTCATATAGACATAACTGCATTTGAAATAACCGAGATTCTTACTAACAAATATATAACTTACAGATCGTTGGCTAATTGTTGTTCTGCTCTTCTCACTACCTCAAGAACAAGAGGCTTTCCTTCCTTTAAAAAAAAAAAGCTCGTAAAATGGTTGATTAACTTAATCATAGAGACTGTGATAGCTCCGTAAATTACCTCAGTTCGATAGGCACCTATGCTCAAATTCAACTTAACCGGACTATGATCATCTATACAAGCAAAAATTACCTGTTTCCATAATCATAAATATGTAAAATGAAAAATTAAGATAACATGCAACTTGTAAACAAATATATATACTTGATCTACATTTTCATATAATGGTAGAAACAGCGCTCGTAAGTAAGAAATTAACAAAAAAGAGATAAGTGAAATCGATGAAGAGCCTTTAAAGTACATTGAGAATGGGATCTTCTGGAGCAGGAAGGATGCTTGACAATATGGAATTCATCGGAAACGATTGAATCAGTTGAAGTGAATTTGAAAAATAAAAATAAAACAGTACCAAAACATTGAACTAGTTGAGATAGTAAAGCATAATTAGGTCCACCACCTGGGGCCGGGCCGGATCCCACGGATTTGTCGTTTTGATATATGGATACGGTTCTGTTTATACCAGATATCCGGATCCGTTTTTTTTTTAAATATAATATAAATAATTAAATAATAATATTTTTACTGAAATATTATTAAAAATTTAGTATAATATAAATTATTTATAGTATGTAATTTCTACTCTATTGGGTTTATCTCTTCTACTGTGAGTCTGTGTATTTATTAGATTAAAAATTTTATCATGGAAATTGAACATGGAAACAAAATACATAAAACTTTGTTTGTATAAAAGTCACAATCCTCATTTTGATCGGTTTCACTAGTATACTACTACGCTTCTTTGTGTTCTTTTATGAAATGTAAACCAAGAATGCTTTTTATTTCCACTTGTAAATTCAAAGCACAACAAAGAACAGAGTCGCTAGTTTAGGCGCTGTGAGTAACAACAGCATGTATAGCATCAGCGAGTTGAGGCACTGTCTTCGAACTTAGACTTGCCATGCTTATCCTCCTGCAAATACACAATTTTCATTTTGAAGCTGTTTTTCATGAAAATAGGACAAATATATCTAACTGAATTTATGATAGGAGTGAATGGCCTAATGGTCTTAAATGCTCCATGTGATTCCCATTTGAGACTTCAAATAATGGTCATGTAACCACTAGACTAGAAGACAAACAAATAAATCATCTACTTTGAAAGTACATGGAAAATGAAATTTTTTAAAAATGAGCAATATGTTCCTCTTCAAAATTGCAAAGAAATAAGTTAAATGTCAATATTCATTTATATTCCGTTCACATATCAAACACAATTTATGCTTTTGCATTAATTGAGAAAAAAAGGTTTTTCAAAAAGAAAAAAACTCAACAAAGGACTAAAAAATGTATCTACATGTTCTTAATAATCCTCTTAACTAGTACTATAAACATTTGAAAAGAAGAGATATTTCCCTTACCCATCATAAGTCATGTAAATGTGATATTCTTTGGCCATCAAGCGAACTTGTTCCTCATTCAGTCCAGTAAAAGTAAACATTCCAATATGTTTAATAATGTGACTCCAATCGCCAGGTGTGCCTGAACAAAACTTATGAATGATTTCATCTGAGAAAATTAACAAAAAAAAAAAAAGTGAAGGAACAGAAAGACAGAAAAGTAACCTCTAGTCTGTATAGCTTCATATAACTGTTGACGCATGCTAATTATGCGGTCAGCCATTCCTTTCAGCTCAATGGTCCAGTCCTTGTACATATCACTGCCAAGATGTATACACCAATAATCAAAAGTCTCTATAAAATTTTCATTATAGCTTTTATTATTATTGTCATATGTATGCAATGTTGTTATAACAAATAAACATTTCAATTCACAATAAGAATTATTCTAACTCATGCATATATCATATATGTATGACAATTACCTGTTTTTTAGAATTGTGGCGACAATGGATGCTCCATGAATAGGTGGGGTAAGATACATTGGCCTCACGACAAGTATCACTTGGCTTGCAACTTTCCTAGCCACATCTTCTGATTCGCATACCTTCACATCAATTAGACCCACAAAGATTATATGGTTTGTAAACTCATCAATACATACAGTATAACTTCTATATATTAATATTCGATAAATTAATCTTTATAAATCAATATATTTGTTCGGTTCCAAATTAGTTTTTCGATTCAATTAGCATATCGATAAATTAATAACTCGATAACTTAATAAAATGTATCTATGTTTGCGTGTCAAAAAAAATTCAAAAATAAAATGCACATTGTTCAAATATATACTAACATTCTATAATTTTCTTAATATTTTTTTTTTTGAAAAGTACAAACGTAAACGGCAAATTCTCCATAAATGCAAACGCAAAAAAACTTAGTGACGATGAAACTGAGAAGTTTGGTTCCTTACAATGTTAAGAGCGCCAATACGCTCTCCATAAAGACCCATATTTTTGGCAAAACTTTGAGCTATCAAACAGTCACCTCCATCAGCAACAAACATACGAACCGCTTGTGCATCTAAGTCAAGGCTACCACTAGCAAAACCCTGAAAATTTTAGAGAGAAACAATGAATCGTGTTATGTTTTTTTTACCTCATTAAAATGAAAATACACAATGACAAGGGGAGAAATATTTTTGAGGAAAAAATTGCAACTAGTACTACAAACATATGACTTACCTGATATGCACTATCAAAGAAGGGTAATAAGCCTTTAGATCTCACTATTTGTCGAATTTGTTCCCATTGTTCGAATGTTGGGTCAACTCCTGTGGGGTTATGCGCACAAGCTTGCAAGACCACTATCGCACTAGGCGGTGCAGTGCCAAGATCCTCGAGCAAGCCTGTTGATATCAAGTCTTCACTTAGAGCTATGATTACATTTGGGTCATCTCATGAAAAAACTTGGTGAAAGTTGGTGTGAATGGGTCGGGTCAATCATACAGTAATCAAGATGGAAGCAAACAGAAGTAAGATAAAATGTAACAATGAGATGCATAGTTTATGGACAAAACTTTTAAATCAACCTTTGAAGTCGAGTCCTCTAGTTTTTGGATCATAGTAACGGAAATGCTTTACAGATAAACCCGCCAAAGTGAAAATACTGTTATGATTACCCCAAGTTGGGATTGGAACGTAAACAGTACGCTGTAAGAAATGAGAAACAACTTATCAACCATAAAAAACGATAAAATAAATTCTGAAATTCTTCAAAAAAGTTCATAAAACGGCCAGAGTTTTCTTAAAATATTTTTATAAATGAGTCAAGAGCTTTTTTATGAATGGATATATAACCCAACATTTCAGAAAAAATGGAAAAGAGAATTCTAAATTACAATAATTCTACAATATGTCCTCACAATATGTAGCCATGTATGAATCAAATTTTTATGCGACTAAAATTTTGTCCCGATTTTTGTGAGTAAATTGTAGAATTACTGTAGTCGAGTGTTTATTGATATTCGCTTTGCAAACTTCTGAAATGTTGAGGTTTTCTTTTACCAAATTCTAATGGCCATTGATAAAACTAATAAAATAGTTAAAATTATTACTTCCTGGTTGTGTTTTGCTAGAAACTCAGCTCCAACTCTCAAAGCACCAGTACAAGACAAACACTGGATTGTAACAACTCTATTCTCTTTCAGTGCAGGACTGTCCAAAACAACAACAAGATTAAGAGTAGAATGAAAAATAACAAAGTGTTTAAAAAGAATGAGAGGAAATAGCAGTGAAAATATTACCTATCATCACCTAAGATGAGTTTGGCACTTAATTTATTAAAATCAGGAAGTCCACTAAGGGGAAGATATTCTTTCTCCCGAGACCTTGAGATTATACAGAAAATCATAGGCTAATAATTAATAAACACAAGAGTAGACTTTGATTGTTTTGTTTACGTTTGCACTTTGCTGCGTTTGTAATTGCATTTTACTATATTTTTCCACAAAATAAGTCTCATTCATTAATGGAAAACTAAAAAATATTAACATTTTTAATAAAATGTGAATTATTTTATATAGAAAAAATTGCATTTGAAACAACAGAGATTCTTTACTAATAAATAGTTAACTTACAGATCGTTCGCTAATTGTTGCTCTGCTCTTCTCACTACCTCAAGAACAAGAGGCTTTCCTTCCTTTAGAAAAACAAAAAAGCGCTGAGCTCGTAAAAATGGTTAATTAAACTTAATCATAGAGACTGTGATTAGCTCCAAAACTTACCTCAGTTCGATAGGCACCTGCGCTCAAATTCAACTTAACCGGACTATGATCATCGATACAAGCAAAAATAACCTGTTTCCATAACCATAAATATGTAAAAAAAAAATAATTAAGATAAAACACAACTTATACACAAATACTTGATCTACATTTTCATAATGGTAGAATTTTTTTTTTTTTTTTTTTTTTGATAGATATGTGAATTTCATTAATATGAAAAGTTTGTAAGTGAATACAACATCATTATGCAACAGACTGTTCCTTGCCAAAAAAGAAATTAAACAGCTTATTATAATTAAGAAATTAACAAAAAAGAGACAAGTGAAATCGATGAAGAGCCTTTAAAGTACACTGAGAACGGGATCTTCTGGAGCAGGAAGGACGCTTGACAAGATGGAATTCATCGGAAACGATTGAATCAATTGAAGTGAATTTGACAAAAAATAAAAATAAAACACTACCAAGTACCAATCATTGAAATAGTTGAGACGTTAAAGCATAATTAGGTCCACCAACCACATGAATCATGTATATAATGATTATTATTTTTTTTTATTTTTGTGTATTGATTATTGGTGTGATTAGTGACATTGTACCACCACGATAAAGAAAATGCAA
This sequence comes from Erysimum cheiranthoides, assembly GCA_011420285.2. Lineage (NCBI taxonomy): Eukaryota > Viridiplantae > Streptophyta > Magnoliopsida > Brassicales > Brassicaceae > Erysimum > Erysimum cheiranthoides. The sequence goes on from CM022179.2 coordinate 20,311,631, forward strand.
TTAAAAAAAAAAAAAAAAAACTGAGTCGAGTTCTTTTAATAATCAAAATAATAATTAATTCATCATGTTTTAAGTAAGGAAAACGGCCATTTCGTGCCCCAACTATTCAAAGAGGTGCTAATACGGACCTGCACTTTTTTGGTGTGCTAAAACATTCATCAACTAATAGATATCCTTTTTTTCATACACAAACTCTTTTCCGTTTGTCCGATACATGCATTGACCGTTTTACCGTTAGTCAAACTCATAACACTGTTAAACAAAGCTGACTCAGCTGCAATATATCTTAATCTATCTAGTAAAATTTGCATACCTCACATATATAATAGTATTTAAGAGAAAGCAAAAGAATAGTATAAATATATATATAATAGAAATATGAAAATTGTGTTATTTTTTTTCAGTAAAAGCAAAACAAACAATTTTTACATGGGATTTCTCTAAGAAGAAATATTTGTTGAACGATTTGGTATTATTGCAAAAACTGGTAAATAACTTCATCAAGTGTATGGCTAAACCGGACATTTGATCTGATCTAATTCTATATGAGACAGAACCAATCAAGATGAAGCAAATGGTCTACAGACCGGTAAGTCTTTGTCAAAGAAAGGCGCCATCCCAAGAATCGGATTGGATTTAAAGAAATTGGCCGGTTTAAGCTCGAAGCTAGCTGCGACGGTTGGCATAACCGGATAATCTTCTTGGCAAGGTACGTGATGGAACCCTAGTGTGTACCACAACACTATGTCCTTGTTTTCAATCGAACGGTCCCTGTTTCACGACAAAACAGAAAAAATCAGAGAAATGTTTCAAACCAAAAACCTTTAATTGTATGGTGAATTAATTAGTTTCCTACCGGTCTGACCAAACTTGTAGTGTGTCATCACCATGGCTCTGATAAATTAAAACTCCTCCAGCATATTGTTCTGACCGGTTATACGGAGTCACCCATATCTAAACCAATAAACCAATTACATCGACCAAACCAAACATTTGGACACATTAAGTCCTATATCGAGATTTTAAGCTAATAAAGGATCTCATATATATATAAAAAAAAAAGCATAGCTTAAAATTAAATTAATTAATACCTGATTGTTGGTGAATGCACCTCGAATTTGAGGTGGATCGTCGTGATCAAGCAGACTCGCTGCATTACCACCCGGTATAATCCTGTAACCAGCCGGGTTTCCTACCTGAGACTTCCGGTTCGGGTTCACTATGTGAAATTCATATGGGTCATAGAGGTTCAATTTGATCTGAGCATCTTTCTCAGTCTTGGCTATATACTTCTTGACCTTCAAGTAACTCTTCCTTGGCGATTTTCCCGTTGGAGTTCTCTGCTTCTCTAAATGAACCTTAACCATAGAATTATTCGTCGGTCCATCAATGTCCATGTCTAGATGAAACGTTACGAAATGATCATGGACGACTCCAATCACATTCTCAGAGATCAACGGTCCAGCATCATCCTCTTTATCACCTAAATCATTTACATTATCGTAAGGCGTTCCTTTTACCATTAACATCCCCGAAGCCGCAACCTAACAATAGCATTAAACTATAAGGCAATTTGACCTTAAATATATTCATATACACACAAAATTGAGCAATATTTGGCATACCGTAACGCGGATCAAACCATCAGTCTGAAACTCCCAATCAAAAATATAGTCGTAATTTCCAACGGAAGTTGCCATTCGAGCGACCAATGTAACTTTTGGCCTTGACTCTCTTATCTGTTAAGTCGTCAATTTAGGAATCCATTCTTATTCAAAGCGAAAACACAGATAATCCGAACCAAACCGGAAAACCGAATTGAACCTTATCCATACTATATCTAATTTCGTAGCTGTTTTCTTAAAACTGAAAATCCGAACTTAATAACCTAAAAATGGAGTTAACACACGTAGTTCCAAATATTTGAGTAAAAAAAAAAAGAAAGGAAATGACTTACATCAACATCAGGGATAAGAACCTCAGAATGTCGCCAGCTGATATCGCCTGCATAGCGTTCAAACAAGCATATCATATTAGGTTGAACAATGGCTTTTCCCTCTGGAGAGGCGAAAACGCCATCTATATAGTAAGCATTTTGAGGGCAATCGTTGAGGGGCACGAGCGACATGGCCGGGGGGCCTAAACCGAGCTCCCCCGCATCCATATAACCTTTGTAGTACCATCCTTCTTCTGGGTCCATGTATGGTACAAACATCTCCGATGGGAATCCTTTGTACATCACACTTCTTGGTTCACCTAACATTAAGAGTGTAGCTTCTTTTGGTAAATTGCATTACTATTGCAGCCAAAGCCAAAGGATCGTAGTCATATTTTATATATTTTTTCGTCAACTTAGATTTATAGTCATATTTTATTTTCTCAAATGTATATAGTTTAACTATGGTGTTATAGCATACCTGTCTCGGAGTCACGAACCGTAGCCTGAGATATGATCATGCCGGCTCGTTGGTCGGCTTTAATATGGAAAACCCAATTAGCCCACTTAACCAAATGTCCATCTTCGACCCTAAAACTCGGACCATCTGGTTGCTCCATCGAAATCGGGTTAATTTTATCCATATGAACCGGTTTATTCTGAACACCAAACCGGTATTCTGTACCGGAAGCTTTGGGAATTGGAATTGGGCCTTTATCAATGATCTTGATAACCTCCAATTTGTCTAAATCGACCGTTACATAAAGACCTTCGAGTGGTCTCATGAAATAATTCGAAGTGCCTTCTAAAGTGTAACATTGGACTCTTATGATTCGACGTCCTTCTTCCTCCGGTCCAAACCATCCGGCGAACGGTGTGATGCATGCTAAATCGGAAAACTTAACCCCACGCGCTTCGATCGAGCGGTTGAATTCCACGCTCTTTAGTGGAACCTGTATATTGTGTTGACAAAAATTATTAAACCGGTCAAGTAGAGTGGAATCTCCGGGCTTGGTCTTGGTTTTCTGCTTTAATGTTGGTCAAAATGTGAAAATTTAATATGGATATACCAAATCTATCCGCACATAATCGGAAATTATCGATCGAATTAGAACTTAACATACACATCTAACAAGGAACTTAAATTTAATTTCGTTTAAAAATATACTATATTTAATTAAAAATGGTTCATAGCTAAAAACCTAAAACCATGTCCATACCAAACGTATTATTCATATTTGATTTAATTTTACATTAGTTTCAAATTTTTTAAAGACAAAAAAAAGCAGAAAACCTAAAAAAGACTAGAATACAGAGAAAAAAAAAAAAGTTGAACTATAGTTTGAAAATGAAACACATATAGTTTGCTTAAAATCGATTCACTTTTTGGATATCCAAAAGAATTGAAACCTAATCATTAACCTTAAAAGGAAATAATATATGATATGTTAATCTATTAGTTTATGTTAATGTTGATCTTTGTCTCATCAGTCGAGTTCGACACCACTTGTATTATGGACCCCAAAAAAATTAAAAATCCAGGACCAAAAATTGAATTCGATTGAAAATAATAAATAGATTTAGAAAAGTCTCTATGGCAATTGACAAGACAAAACCTTCGATATCCACAGTTTCGTTGTTCTTTTTGTTTTTTGTGAATTAATGTGAAATTGTTTTTTTTTTCTATTTTTGTAACAGGAAATAAAATAAAATAAAATCAAAGTCCGGGTTGGACATTTCTACGTGTCGGTCAGGAAATAAACCGAATTAAACCGGTAGTATAAACCGGAATTCTCCCGTTTAACGAGAAAACAATCGATACCTGCGAAGCCGCGAAGGCGTCGTTCATTGTGAGAATCGGGTACCCTGAAGTCGGGTTAACCACATCAGAAACGACCCGACCCGAATCAAGATCCACCGTTATCTCATGGGTTTGACCACCCCAATACGCAACGATCGCAGCTCTTCTCGACGGAAGTCTATTTCCCTTCTTCCACTGAATGACACGTGTCTTATCCGGCTCGTCGAGAATCATAGAGTGTATCGTGGCTGACCCGGAACCAAAATCCGGGTCATGACCCGAGAGGATGGTTCGGACTCTCTCGATTTCTTGCACCGTTAGTGGATCAAGTGGATGATGAGGCTTTTCAGAGGAGTGGTCAACGCGGACCCTACGATCCGACCCAAGAGTTTTTCGGACCCGGGTACCAAATAAGAAGCCTGAGTCAGGTCCAAAGACCCAAGAATAGGTGGCGAAGGTAAGAAGAAAGCCAAAGAACAAGAGAGAGAGACGAGCAAAAGATGGTTCAGCCATGTTTGAGTGAGAGCTTTCGACTAACTTTTAACAAAGTCACTTATAAAAGCTGAGACTATAAATATAAATTACTTAGTCCAGTTGAACAATATGTTAATAAGAAATTTGAACAATAATGAAGGCTTTTTAAAAAGTTGTACGTTTGATCGCATCAATGAGATATTTTACTTATTTAGTCAACCCATGCATTCGGCTTAGGCTAATTTTCTATAAAAAATGTTTTTGTTATAATAAATGTGTGAACACTAATAGAAAAATACAAAAAGAAAAACATATTTACGTGGTTCACTAACAAAATGTTGGTTACATCTATGTTAGTGTTCATAGTACAGAGAAGACAAGAAGGGAACAATGAAAGTATGTATCAACAGTTGATTGGATAGACCCTTGGTGCTACCGGAAATGATCAGATTCATGTTATATCAACAATTCCTAATCATGTTCGGTCGCAACCCGGTCGTTTTGGTATGGTCAATATTAGGTATAGTTTTGTTTATGTTTCCACTTGTACGAGTATTAGTTTGATTTGGTTTAAGTTAGGTTCAATTATGTGATCGTTTTGGTTTTTGTGCGGACCAGAACTTCACCATGAAACTACTCTAAGCTAGAGTTTGTCAACGTAACTAAAATTTAATCAAGTGTTAGTCTAAGTACGATCGCATCTCTGAATTAAATATTCCAAATATTAATTCTAACCATGTGACGTCTAGAGTTTACCAAAGTAATTAAAGTTTTTAATTAGACTGTTTGATCGCATCTCTCATATCTTTCTTATAGCTAGGTTGTCACCATGAAGTGACAACTTATTAGATGGTCAGAGAAGTTATCCATTAATTAAAACAGTAGTATCTAAAGACAAATTAGCTGTTATGATTCTAAATCTAATTTAATTTGATTAATTCTCACTTGAAAGCGTGAATCTTGATGGTAGCTAGTGATTTTGGAGGTTAAACCACTTAAATATTGTCAACCATTATTTGATTTTTTAAAATAATAAGTATTTTCTGAATTGAGAACAGTGGGGACCTATAACTCATTTTTTTACTTTTTAAAGATAAGATTCAGTTAAAGATTTAAAGTATTAATTTCGAGATTTATGTTTTTAATTTCATTCAGCTATAGACTTTGTTGTAAGTACTACTATAAACATATTCGAGATATATGTCATTCCATGATACATTTCCTTTAATATACATATATGTATATATTTTTATGGTTCACTCCTTTTTCTTTTTTTTTTGGTCTGGACCTAAAAACCTGATTTTATAGGAGATAAGAGCTTATCCTCAGATCAGTTAGTGCATATCTCATGTAATCCCTAGTATATAGCTTCGCTAACTGATATGAGGATAAGCTCTTATCTCATATAAAAAAAAGGAAGTGGATGTTGTACATTGAGTCACTGATACCCAGAAGCTAAGCTAAGTAGACTAGTCAGTAGCCACCGCACTATGTGGCTCGTGGCATAATTTACTCTGTTTTATTATATTTTGTTTTCGTTTTTGTTATCGTTTATAAAATTACGATTATACATATATAGAAAAGTTTTGCACAAAAAAAAAAAAAAAAAAACATATATAGAAAAGTATAACCGAAACGAATATTATAAATGTTTTAGCCACTCTTGTCTTTTGCCCAAAAAAAAAAAAAAAAAAAGCCACTCTTGTCTTATTAATTATCTCAGTCACTTGGTCTTAAGACTATCTCTCCTGATACGAAACCACGTGTCCTCCCTCTTGCTCACTAAGTTCCATTTTATAGCATGTGTACAATAAACCTCGAGATCCCACTTTCCCCATATAGTGTACTTTGTTCATCTCAGCTCATGCTTCCGGTTCAATTTCAATCTAGCCCTCTTGTTTTCCTTAACCGATTCATAAATAACCAAAAAAAAAAGGTTTCCTTATTACTTCACTTCTCTATACACTTGCTTACTAATTCTAAGAGCAGGTGCAGCAGCAGCTCTTTGCTGCGTCCCAGCCTGGGCCCCACAGGAAAATCAACGGGACGACGTGCGACGTTCCCACATGAAAAACGTTTTTTCTTCTGTTTCTTCACTATTTGCGGGCCCCACTGATACGTGGCGGCCCACGATTGGTTATTTTTTTTTGTTTTTTTTGTTTTTTTTTTTAATCTAACTAAATAAAAAAAAATAATAAAAAAAAATTGAAAAAAAAAGGACGGGACGGGACTTCTTGCTGCACATGGTCTAATGGTCTGTAACTCTTCCTAACTTCTAATCGTTTACAATTCAACCTGCCCTAATAGGTTCCACATTCCAACCAGTCCAGTCCATTCCTGGATCCTTAAAACCGAACCAAACCAAACTTAATTTAATTTAATTAGATTCTCTCCCTCACCGGTTCACATCAAGTTTATAATCCTTCGATGAAAACGAAAACAATGAACATGTATAACATTATCACAATTTGAACAATCTTTTCAATAACATAGCTTGATCCAATTCTGCATTTAGAATCTAAAACCAAATTCCGAATTACATCACAATTAAACATTTTGTGAATCCAAAAGATTTAGATCTTTCACTTAGAAACCATCCTAGCTATAAAATCCTCATATCGGATCTTACCATCAGATCCAACATCAACCTCTTTGATCCACTCATCAAACTCACTCGGCTGCAATTTCTCACCGATACTTGTAAGTATATGCCTCAGATCTGCAACGGCGACGAATCCAGTACCTTCTTTGTCGAGTACTTTGAATGCATCGCGAAGCTGGCGATCGAACGGCTCTGTTTTCAGATGTTTCGCCATTAGATCGAGGAATCGATTGAAATCGAACGGAGATGAGAGATTCTCAGTCGCGATGATCGATTTGAGTTGTGATTCTGTTGGATTGCCGCCGAGTGATCGCATCAGGATTCCGAGCTCCGACGGCGCGATTTTGCCGTTGCCGGCGGTGTCGAAAAGCGTGAATGCTTCTTTCATTGATGAGACTTGGTCGTTGCTCAAACCATCTTTGCCCATTTTCGATTCGATTGTTCCGGGTTTTCGGATTCGGGTCGGGTCTTTTTGTGGACAAATTAATCCTCTTTGCTCATGACGACGAGAATGTAGCGTTTCGTAATTTGAAGGAAAGAGAGAAATGAAACAGCGTCGTTTTATAGAAATTAAAGATCCATGAGACAATTATATGGGCTGAGAAAGCCCATGGGCAGTTTCTAATTGGTTGGTGATGGTGAAATTTAATTGTGATCTACGAGTAATTATGATTTTGATTTTGATTGGTAAGAAGATACTTTAAGATTTTGGATTGAAGATGATTCTTTTTCTTAAAACATAATTATGTTTGAATGGAATGGTATTCGTTCTTTTAAGTTGTGCATTATGTTATGTGGTACGAGATTTATTTTGAACTTATGACCAATTTTTCTATATATTAAAAGAGAGTTATTCTGATAAACTTAATTACAATTTAGTTTTATTACTCTATGTTTATTATTAAGAACTTAGGTCCTGAATGTTTACTAGTTTTTATGTGGTATTTGGTGTCTATTCATAGAATACCGAAAAAAATATATTATTTTATATATACAGTATTTTGTTTTAAGTAACAATATTAAATGTTACTACCAACTAAAAACAAATATATCATCAAAATATTGTATGTTTTCACTTTTAATAATATGAATTTTTAATTATAATAAATATAAAATATTAATTTATACAAAATATTTAAATAAATATTAAATTGATTAAGAAAATCTTAAATTTAATGATATACTAATAAAAATTATTATTTTAGTGTAAAATTTAGTGTTATGGTTGAAAATGAAATAAAAGTGATCATTATAACACCACATTGTGATTTTAACAGCAAATTGGTGTCGTGGTTAAAATGCCCTAATGATATGCAGTAATATATGTCAAACTATTATTGGATCATTAATTTAGAACGGTCATGACCCCAACACATCATAGATCCATAACTTATTATTTCGACGAAACAACAGAACGTTAGCCCAGAGACAACGCAAATAGCTAGAGAGTTTTTCACAAACGAGGTTTTAAACGCCCATAACGCTTAATTCTTGCAGTTGAAATAACAGAAACAAGCGCGGCCACGTTTGTCCTGATGGCATGCTCCATGGCGAGCGTCTTCCCAGTTGATACATTGGCGGTCGCAGTGGCTCGTCTGCGTGCACCTCCCCGACCACGTTTGACTGTACCTTTGACATATCTTAGCCTCCGCTACTTTGATAAATCCTACGTTCAAGTTAATCACATTTCTAATTATAACATTATTTAATTTCATTTATGTTATCTTGATTGAAACAGTATTTATATCAACATAGATGTCATTATGTATAGTTAGAATATATTTTGTGTCACTGACCAGTTGGAGAATGGAGAAGGAAGTAGATGCAGAGAAGAGCAACAAGAGTGAATGACTTTGTCATTGTGCTTTCCTCTTTGTTTGATTTTTGGTGTTGTGTTACTGTGTGATTTAACCTTAAGGCTACTCACTAGGGTTTTATATAGAGATGGAGAGTGAATTTGCTACTTAATTTAATTAAGAGACTATTAAGGAGATTCATATGGGTTGATTAATTAATTAGTTAGGTTAACAAAATCACGTTACGGAAACTAAAATATCCTAAATCGAATGACTTTTAAATTATGAAAATTTATTTGTGTTACTTTACAGACACCTATTAGTTTCCAGTATACAAATGGAGTTAATATATTACTACAACTTCCAATTTTTTTGATCAAAAGATATGAGAAATCAGATATAGCTCACTCTTTTATAAACTATCAAGAGTTAAATATTTATGACTTAATTACAACAGATTTATACGTATAGCAAATTACTAAAACATAAGAAGAAGTTTAACTCTATTTTCCCTAATTGTTATATAATACAAATCACTTGTGAACATAAACAGAATCCCACATGATCCGTTCTATGTTGATCTCCAAATCACCAACGATTCTTCATATTGATTCCTCACATGTAGTTCGACTTATTTATCTTATCTTAATGTTAGTGTAAATAAAAAAATACTTTATCCATGAGCTTTTAACTTTATACATAAAATAACTGAGGACATGGCAAAACAGAGCTCACATAAGACTCATATTATGGTTTGATAAGAGAGAGAAACGTGGCATAAGCTTGAAGAGGGAGAAGCATAATATGAGTGAGAATAGACAAGAAGTCAGGATGTCAAGTTTTTATCTTGTGTCAAAGGACTGGACAAATCAAGCATTCAATCATTATGCTGAAAAATTAACAAAATGACCTAATACCATGTTTCAAGTAAATGTTTCATGTGTTCGGTATTCATTCTTTCATCAAACCATAGCACAAATAGCTTGCAAGATATGATATCGTTCGGAAGTTATGAGCATAACATCAAACCTCTCAAGTTTCCCCCAAATCTCTTGGGTGTTGCAGCTTTCAAAGCACAATCTCAGCACACGAAATCTTGAGTCCAGTCAAACATTCATAGTTGTGCCACAAAAACCAACATCTTTCCACGATGTCAATTGTATTATAGATAAATGGGGCGAAATATTAATTGAGCAATTTTTAACCAAAAAATAAGTGATCAAATTTTGATTTTGTTTCTTATTACCGCAGCACTAATAGGGCAAGTTAATTACGATCAAAATACGAAGACACGTTTCACTTGTGGATGTTATGTAATAATTATGATACACCAATAATGAATCTTCATTTCAACTTTTTAAGAAAAGAAGTGAGGCTTTTGTCAAAGTGTATCCAATAATGAAAATTAAAATGTTCAAATCATGAGACCACCTCTATATGCTTTTGGTTAGAAAGAGACAAGACACTAAAGAAATACAAAGAGTTGTTGACCTACAAGCCACTTCTCCATCTCTTAGTGAAGAAGTAATTGAATTTATATATTTATTTATTTTCTCATTTTCCTTACATGAAACACAATAAAATGTACTACACTAGATAAATTTTAATTAATGAATAATAGTTCTTGGAAGATATATAAGTTAAAACATCTGAGGAAAAAATAATTAAGGTAACTAACACATATTAGCCCCATAAATTTCTTTTCATAACAGTTTATATATATATTGCAAACAAAACTTAAATAAACAAATTTTCTGTTCCATCATATTATGTTTCGGCACAGTGGGCATGCTTTGTATTGATCATTCAAGTCCTATGAACTTTTATAATAAATATATATAACCCTAATAAACATAAATTTCTTTTCATAATAGTTTATATATATTGCAAAAACAGAGTTAAATAAACATAATTTTCTATTTTATCATCTTTAATTTGTTTCGGCACAGTGGGCATGCTTTGGACTCAGGGGCGGAGGCAAGAGAAGGAAGGTGGGGTCAGCTGACCCCAACAAAATTTAATTATCTTTGATGTTTTCTTAAGAAAATCAATATTGACCCCACTTAAAATTTTAGATTGACCCCAATAAATCTAATCTAAACTCATATTTTACTTAAGAAAATATATCGAAATCTAGATTTTTCAACTAAAAATATATTTGATCCCTTTAAATTGAATCCAAATCTATATTAATTTTTTAGTTCATATTAATTTTTTTTAAATTAGGCTTATAATTATATAAAAAAGTTTAGTTATAACATATACTTTTAATGTTATTTTGTGTTATATATACTCTTGACCCCAATAAATTTTGTTCCTAGCTCCGCCACTGTTTAGACTGATCATTCAAGTCCTAAGAACTTTTACAATAAAGTTATACAAATCAATAAATATGTGCTACAAATGATTTTCATATATTAATATATAATAAAGAAAATTAAAGGAGCTATGAAATGGACATGTCAATATCAAGTGCCAAGGCAACTGCTTTACTGGTCGAGTAAAAAATTACAAATGGACAAAGTCATGAATATAGTGCGATGATGCTTTTTTCATCTTCTTTAAAACGGCTAACATAATAACTACACATTTATGTACATAAGAAATTGTTGTATGAAAGTCTCAAAATGAAACAATACTGATTATGGGAAACTGTATTACTATAGGATACTACTAAAAAAAAAATTTATAACGAAAATACATTTTTTGGTGAAAGAAATATACATGTATAATCTAGTTCAGCCTTTCACTGAAAAGCTTTTACTTGAATTATGAGTCTATTATAAGCAGCATACTAATATAATGATATAGATAAGATTTTGTATGTAATTGTGAATTTGTGATCTTCTTATAAAAGAATTTCGTACTTAACATTTTCTTAATCTTCTTCTAGAGTTTTTCTTAGTGTCCACTTAATCAATCATGCAGATTTAAAATTATTTTCAGTACTACCTTTTACTTTTTTTAACTACTAAAGCCAATTTAAAATTTATAACAAATAAAATAAAGGCCCACACAGCCGTGGTCTAGTGGCGGTTGAGAATTGGGGAAAGGTTGGAAGGAACTAACCCAGGTTCAATTCCCCCTAGAAACAAAAATCATGGTTGTGTGGGAAGTCTGTCAATTGGGTCAAGGCCCAATTGGTTTACCTGGTAGTCAGAAATGCAGGCGGCCTGACTACTCCCTGACATTAGTCGGAAGGCATTCCAAACCCGGAACAGGCAGTGTGGTGGTCCTTCGGGAAGAAGTCCACTCTGTAGCACTTTGGTGCGTTCCTACCGGGGCCGACCGGATCAGCCGATAGGGTTTATCAAAAAAAAAAAAAACAAATAAAATAAAGTAAATATAACATTTGATACAAGACAGGGCTCTTTAACTAACAAAATCTCTAGGAGCTGCATACTTTCCATGATCAAATAGTATCTTATATCAAATTTAATATGTTGGGTTTTTTATGTTAACATGCTACAGCTTGTTCGGTTGGTACAATACCCCATTTTTTAGTTACATCAAGTCTCGAATGGTTTTTTTTTTCCCACGTAATTACCTATTTTGAAATAACATTATATTATAATTTCAATTTAAAATACTAAAATAAAAAAGAACCAAATTTTTTAAAGATGTTAGTTTTCATAGTAGTCATCAAAATTAGAATACATAAATTATCCAAAAATTTCCCTAAATAAATTGCTTAGATTTAGATTTTTCTTATGAAGTTGTCTAAAATTTGAAGTCAAATGTTTTTACCACGTTTAACATTTAAAGAATGTAAAATTTTAAAAGTTTGTCAAAACGCGTTACGTTATATGCAACACATTTAAATTTACTGTATTTGTTTTGCTTAATTCCATTAGAGTGTTTTTTTGTTTTTTTAAATTGCTCCAGAAACGAAAGTAACCAAATCAAGCGCACTAAACGACTCTGTTGTATAAATACTTACTCATATCAAAGCTAAATTCTCTCAAGAAACAAAGCAAAAGGGAGAGAGAACAAAGGGAAAAACATATTCTCTTCTCTCGCTTTAGATTCTCAATTTCTTTTCATGAATCTAACTAAGAACCCAATTGGTCTCTTACTCTAATAGAGATCTGAAGAACTCAAAAAACCTCTGTTTCTTCTTTCTTTCTTCTTAGGCTATACACCACACCAATGGATTCTTTTGGTACTCAGAAAACTAAATCAAGAAAGATGAAGAGGCTTGCGAAGAAGTCTCGTGTTCAGATAATCTTGGATCTGTTTTTCCGGGCGATGGAGATAATTGTGGTTTTGGTCACAGTAGCTAAGCTATGTTATGAGCTCGTTATCACGCTCGAGGATTCTGGTGTAGCAGCGGTTATTCTCGCAAACCGTAGTCTTGCGTTTGTTGTAGGAAACGCGATAGTCATCGCTCTGATCGCTAAATCCGGTCTTCTCTTGAATCAAGAACTTGATACCAAGTGCAAAAGAAACGATCTTTATGAGGAGTTTGTTCGGGAGAGCTCAAGGAGAGATGGAGGAATCTCACGAGCCGTGGTCAGAGAAAAAAAGAGTGAAGCAGAGAATGAGGCTAAACAGATCATCATCACTGAGAACAGAGTAAAAGAGAATGAAGAGAAACAGATCATTTCTGAGAAGAAGACGAAACAGAGCAAACCTGAGAAGAGAGTGAAACAGAACATACCTGAGAAGTTGACAAAACAGATCGTTTCAGTGAACAGAGAGAAACAGAGCGTAGTTGAGCATCAGGACATAACTGTGAATTTGACTGAGAAGAGACAAAGTCAGAGTTACCAACGAAGCCAGTCGGAGAATCTAAAGGTTTTGGAGAAGAGTTCTTGTGGAAGATTGAGGAGATCGGAGACGGATGCATCTTCTGAAAGATTTGAGTCCGATGATGAACTCCGATACAAGATCGAGTCTTTCATTGCAAGGCAGAGAAGGAATCAAAATGATGAATAGGTTTGAATAATGTAGATTAAAAATACGAAAAAATAAGCAAAAAAAAAGAAAAAGTAAAAAACAGTAGTTTATGCAAAATAGCAATTCACGTATATATATTTAAGTGTTTGTTATGGCATAAATATTTGTTTAGCTTTTTTTTTCTCTGTTTGTATAATTTTTGGGAGTTCTGTTATATAGTATGATTTTCAAGAAACTAACAAAAAACCAGTGCGTATAAAACATAACACCTCTTATGGTCATTAGCAGAGCTCAAAAAGAAACCGTTAATGGCTGTGAATAAGACAAGTTAAATTAGGAGACCGACTATGATTCTATGAACATTACTAGGAGTAAACATTTCCTATAATTAACATGTTTATCACTTAAGAAGTATAAATTCTCAAACTTCAACGGCTTTACTAAAAATAAAAGACAGGATCTTAACTGTGTACCTTTCTCAGACATCTTTTGAATTTATAACTTTTGTCATTGCTAAGCTTTTCTACCACCAACAGCATAGTACATGAAAATGTTGTGTAACCAAACTCAACAAACATGCCTTACGAGTGAAAAGCTTTGTAGTATACAAGAAAGAAAATCAGAAAACTCAGAAGCATGAAGTAATCAGGATAAACTCAAGTTGAAGAGGTTTAAAAATTCAACGAACAAAGGAACTTAAAATACATGGAAGAGTACAAATCCAAGGAACTTGCATCAACTCATGTTTGCAACCTAGCAGGTAAATGACAAAGAACTTCAGTCATGTTCATGAAGCTTAGACACAAAAGTTACCGCTATACATATCTATATCCGTTGATCAACCTCAAGGATGTCTTAAGAAAGCATTTCCAAAAAGCTTTTGTCCAATCTCCCATCATGCAACATATTAGTGACCAAACCAATGGTTGAAGCATCTCCAGCAAACCCGCAACTCCTCATTTCTTTGATGAGTACAGCCGATGCAGCTCCGTCACAATCTCTAAGGCGAGCCCGAATTAGCGTATTATACGTACCACCATCTGGGAGAGGCCCCTCTTCTTTCATTTTTCTGAACAAGGCATCTGCTTCCTCCTTTAAACCTCTTCTACAAAATCCTGAGATCATTATGTTGTACGTTACAAAATTAGGCTTCACTCCTTTGAGGCTGAGACTACAAAATAAATCCCACCCATCTTCCACCTTCCCAGCTTTGCACATCCCTTCAATCATAATACTATATGTGACAATATCAAGTGTCATTTCACTCTTTTGCAGATCTTGGAATATGAACAATGCTTTCTCTAGCTTACCATTATTACAAAGTCCATCCAACAAAATGTTGTATGTCATGATACTGCGAGGCACACCATTAGAAACCATCTGTTTGAATAATTTTTGGGCATTATCACAATCTCCAGCTTGAAAAAACCCTTGAATAAGAGTGGTGTAAGTGACGGTGTTGCCAACCAATCCTCTTTGAGACATCTCCCCGAAGAGATCCATAGCATCCTCAACTCTCTTAGACTTACAAAATCCATTTATGAGAGTACTATATGTCACTACATTTGGGTAACAATCCTTGCTAATCATCAAATCAAACATTTGCTTGGCCTCCTCTAGGCGATCATGAATGCAAAACCCGTTGATCAATGAACTGTAAGTGAAAATATCAGGAGCTATAGACCTTTGGACCATTTCCTTGTACAACTGTTCAGCCTCTAAAAGCTTCCCCTCTTTTGCAAACGCATCGATCAATGCATTGAATGTAAATACATCTGGGCTGATTTTCTTCTCAATCATATCGCTTAGTAATCCAGCAGATTCAGCCCATCTTCCGTAATTACAAAGGCAACTTATGAGGGAGTTATAGGTAAACACATCTGGTCTAATTCCTTTGTTGTCCATTTCATTGAACAGTTTGAGTGCATCATCCACATTTCTGTATTTGCAAAGGCCATCAATGATTGTGCTGTAGATTATAACACCAGCCTCTATTTTCCCTTTCTCCATCTTCTTGAGCAGATTTAAAGCCAAATCAATATCACCTCTCTTACAGATCCCGTTTACTACCACACCATATGTAAACAGATTTGGTTGACAACATTTGCTCACCATCCGGTCAACTAAAACCACAGCTTCGGAAGCTTTGTTGTGGAGAAAAAGCCCATGGATTAGAGTTGTAAATGTGACCGTATCGGGTTGATATCCCATTTCAACCATTTGATCTACCAAAGCTACAGCCTCGGATATCTTATTCCCGTGACAGAAACCATTGAGAAGTGAGTTCAGTGTGACAATGCAAGGCTCATATCCAAGTTTCAACATCTTCCCAAGAACAGCTAAAGCATGAGAGAGTTGGGAGCGACGGCAGAAACAGTTAATCAAGATATTATAAGTGTAGGAATCATGTGAAATTCTCAGATTTTGGATCTTCTCGCCCAGAGAGATGACAACATCAAACTTCTTCATCTTTGCAATTGCACTCAGAAGTTTATTGAACTCAATAATGGAAGGGAAAGGACGAGACTTGACCATCTCACTGAACAGATCAATTGCATCATCTAGCTTAATCTCACGAAGCCGAGTTTTGCTCAATCTCTCTCGCAAATCACCACTGACGCTTGAAGAAGCTCGTACCCAGCAACAACAGAAACTGCAATGGCTAAAGGAAGGAGAGACAGTTCCAGGTTTACCTATCTCAAGAAGATTCCGATGAACAAATCTCTTCGCCGTCGACGAAATCACAGACGCTCTCCTCATCTTCAGCTGATTAGGTGTCTTCTCGATTTCTGAATCGGAAAAATTTCAAGAAGAACGTGAGAGAAGTCATTGGTAAACTTGAAGGAGAAGAGAAGAGGAGGAGAAACTTACCCGAGAGGAAGCAGCAGCAGGTTGAAGACGCAGTCAGCAGAGACGTTAGAAGACGATCACAAGGAAGGAGCTGAAGCTGGTTGCAGACACAGTTGGTGGAGATTCGGATTAAGAGGGAGAACGAGAAGTTGAGCGTACCAATCTCATGAATGGGATTCGCACAGGGAAGGAGGCGATTCCAACGAAGAACAGGAAGCAATAGGATTGAAATCCCTAAATTGAAATTGGGGGTTTAATCGAATGACTGATGTTGAGAATTGAGTCCTTGATTAAATCTGCAACAAAGGAGAAAGCTTCAGTAAGAGAAGAAGAAGAAGAAGAGAGCATAGAGAAGAGGAGGAAGAAGATGTCGTAAACGACAAAAGGAGAAATACACAAGTCAACAAAAAAAAAAAAAACAAGTTGGGCTTGAGTGTTTTGGTAATAAGAAGGTTAATGGGCTGCGGATTTGGTTAAGGCCTAAACAAGAGAAAGTGTGTTTTGTTGTATAAAGCTTGGGAAAAAAACTCACCTAAAAGCAAAACCAAAGATTTGTCAACAACCAAACCAAAGATGCAATTCTGTAGAGGGAAAGCAAGATAAGTGGGAGAAAAGTGTGCGATAAAAGCTTGGAAATGGTTGCCTATTCAGCGGAAGTCCATGAGTCACAAAAAGCTAGAAATCAAATACAAATTGTTTAGCTAAAGATGACACACACACACACACATGGAACAGAGACTCAAAGAGAAAAGGAAAAGGAGACAGCGAATAAGAAATGTGCAGACAAAAACAGAATTCTCTAACCTCTGTCTTTTGTGATCTTCAAATCCACTGCCGTTGTACAAAACATTGTCTTTTTTTTTTTTTTTTTAACAATGAAAGAAAAAGAAAACTATATTGGGAGGTCATGTGGTTAATAAGATTGAACAAAGAAAAATAATAGAATGTCAATTTTTCAGATATTTCTTGAGTGGTTACTAACTAGTGCTTTTACTTTTCTCTCTTGAGTGGATCAATGGATCATCGAAATGACTAAACATAAAAAAAATACAGAAACATTTATAATAGCAATTTACAAATAAGAAGACGTAGACGTTGCTGAATACTACTACTAATCAAAGATCTGTCGATTCAATCTTGCAGCTTTGAGTGAAGAGATCATCGATTCCCCTTCTTGAGAAAGACTCTTCCTTTCTACAGGCACATACCCTAACTTCTCACGCAAGTATTCATTTCTCAACTCATCTCCCTCCATTTCGCCAAGCTCAATAGCTTGCCTTCTTGTCACTAAACCGTAAAGCCAAAGACCTGATTCAACTTTCTCCATTTGGATCCTAACTCTCAACAATGACATGGATTCAGGTTCATCTGAATTCGGAGTAAACAACACCGAGAAATTCCCGAATGACAGATCGGGTGTCTCGAATAACTGATCCAAACAGCTGTCTTCTTCTTCGTCTGCCTCTTCTTCCTTGTCAATGCAGGTCTGGTTAGGATTTGAAACCAACGATGATGCTCTTCTTCTAGCAACTCTAAGTATGTTTGCTGCTTCTCTCATTCCACTTAAGAAGGCTCCGTGCATTGTAGCTGGATATTGTCTGTTAGTAGCTTCACCTGCAAAGAACACTCTTCCGTCACCGACACTCTCAGCTAAAATGTCGTAATCATCTCCTGATGATCCGACCGCAACATATGAGTAAGAACCATATGAAAACTTGTCTTGGCCCCATCTGGAACAGAGGGCTTGAACCGGATCAGGAACAACGATTCCTTTCGGGTGATATATTCCACGTAGTATCTGCAAGACCCGTTTAACGGAATCAGTAGGCGACAATGTCTCGAATCTTTCTGCGGCGTCTCCAGCTACAAGAGCTACAAGTAATGGTCCACCGGAGACTGAAGAGTAGCTGTAAAACAAGAAGAATTCTCCTCTTGTGGTCGAATCTTCGGTTAATCGCCCAAAAGTATCGATTTCTTCGCCCCAAAAGTTATGTGGAAACAACATCGCTACTTTGTTCAGCAGTCCATACCCTAGTCTCTGGATGGCTTCTTTCTTCTTTTGAGGAAGCTCGGGATGAAACTCGATCGCTCCTTTCTTCAGAACACCTAGCGGAACTGTGCAAAGAGCCATATCACAGTGGAACTCTTTGTCCCCCGCATAAACCAGAACCCCGTTGCTTCCATATCTGATGCTCTCGACAGTGTTCCCATAGAAAACCGGAAGATTTTCTGCCAAAGCATGTACAAATATCTCGTTCCCGCCTGGGATAAAACAATGATCACCACCCATCTCATACGGATCATCTTGATCCCAATACGCCATTGACAGATTCCCCAACAATGTCGCATTTGCATATTCCAAGTTTGCTAAATGCCAATCTAAGAGCATTCTCTCTTGCTGATCCTCGGCAACCCCATAAACCAATCGAAATGTTTCAAGCGCTTCTCCCAACGGCACATCTACTGATTTATTCTCCTCTATCATCGACTGTCTAAGCTTACAAACTCTATCTAACAACTTATTAAACGATGCCTCAATCTTAGAATCAACACCAACATCAACAAGTTCCCCACTAGGGAGATACAGAGGGCAAATATCTCTAACCTTATGAAGAGGCAAACCAAGCTGCCTCGCCAAAACCCCAAGCGGATTCCCATTAATTCCAGTGAGAACACTTCCACCAACATCAGCCATTGCCTCAACACCATCACCACCTTTCATCTTCCGAGTCTTAACCCGCCCGCCCGGTCTATCTCTACCTTCAAGAACCAAAACCCTAAACCCCATTGACAACAACTGTCTAGCAGCCACCAAACCAGCTAAACCCGCCCCTACAACCACAACATTAGGCGGCTCTACGCCATCAAACGACCTCAATTTCGCCTCTTTAATAACCGGAGCAAGCCCGAAATTAATATAACCATGCTCAAGAAGGAAATTGTAAGCAGTATCAACTAAGGTTTTGTGTTCAGCACGTATAGACTCAAGCGCATGATCTCGTGTTAGCCAATTCGATACATTAGATCGCCACAGAGCGATAATGTGATTCCTCACAACAATGTAATTCGCCTGATCTTTACCTCCGATGATCGAAACCACATTAGCTTCGATTTCTTCCTCCGTTAGCGAATTAACTGGAAACCCTACCGACATTGCGATTAGGGCTTCAGAATCAACCTCTTTGCCGACGCTAGTGCGGCGGTTTCTTGAGAAAGCTGGGTTCGAGTTTACCTCAGTGAAGAAACGCTTTCTACGGCGTCGTTTTCTTGCCCTAGGATTAGGCTCCGCCGCATTAGGGTTTTGCGATTGTTGCTCCGTTACCAGATCGGAAGATTCTTCATCACCGAATGATTCTGAGATTCGTGTTTCGATTATTGGAGGAGGTGGAGGAGGAAGAAGAGGCTGAGATTGAAGCTCCGTTAATGGTGACTGGTCATCGAGTGAGTTTTGGCCGTCTTCTTCGAGATTTTGCTCCGATTGACTCGGGGAGAGCGAGAGGTCAGTCTCCGTCGCAGAACCATCGGAAACGACGTCGTTTTCTTCGTCGGCGGTAAGCTTACTAAGAGGTTCTTCACCAGGTAGATCCACGGGTTGGATTTCCGGGTCTTCGGGTTTAGTTTCGGGTCGGGTCTCTTTAGTATCGGTTGACATGGCTCTTACTCTGTGTGTGACAGTGTGAGTGACGATTCTACCAAATTAGGCTTCGTTTTTTAAGCTATTAAAAAGAATAGCGATACGACGACGTTCGAATACAATTTTTGTTGGATGGGCCTGACCCAGTTACTAGTAGTTTTTTTCGGTTTGTTATCATCCAATACAATTGATTGTTGTTGTTTTAAATTTTTATTTCCAACAAAAAGATGTTTATACAATGAAAGATTTTTTTACAATGTAGGTAATTTGAAATGTTTTTGAAAGATTGAAAGAATTGAAATAAGGAAGAGCACAAATTTTCCAGTATTAATTTCAGTATCTGTTTTACTTGAGAGGAGTTAAGAATTGTGAGAAAACTATGATATTGATTGAAGCTTGGTGTTCTTATTAACGTATTTGATTATACTTTGTCACTCTACTATGTTGCTAAATTCAACCAAATTATGCGTTTTTACACTAATTAGCTTGAGTAACATATTGATATCTTTGTTTCAATACGAACCTAAAATCAAGAGGTATCCACATCCTTGGACGTGACAACGAAAGCTTAATTCGTCTTGACCTTGTTCAGCGCATGTGAACGAGACGTACCCAAAAATTGGAAAGATTTCCTATTTTTGTTTTATTTATAAAAACAATTAATTCTCATGCACGTATCGTCGAAGATAGAGGTAGTTTATGGTGACATAGGCTTTTTAAAAGTACATCAAATTTTGGGTTCACATACGTAATTTTTTATAGGATATTGATGAAATTTTTTTATAAAAAGTTTGAATAAGGTCGGTGTTTTATATGGATTATTCATTTAGGCTCGGAGGTAGTTTTATTTTTGGAACAAATTAGGAGTAGAAGTAGTTAAGTTTGTTCATTATAGAGAATGGAATCTTTAATAACAATAATGCAAAATTATAACTTCCGAATGACTTTCCTTTGCTAGAAACATATATAAAGTAGAATTTTTCAAATAATAAGTTTAATTAGACATTAGGTACCACAAGGCAACGTTTCCAAAACAGCAGGAGCTACCACAACGGCAATTTAACTTGTTATCTGTGTTCTCTCCGGTGACACGGCCATCCCCATAACTGAAACTTTAACTCCTTCTCAATAAATTTTGGGTTTTTTTTTTTTTTTTTTTTTTTTCAAAGAACATCCAAACCTTTTGACCCATAATCTTAAATCTAAAATCAAAATATCTTAGTTCTTTTACACAGTTGATAAATAGACAAAAAAATGTATCTTTTATTACCGTATAATTCATAATCTTACAAAAATTTATTTTTTACATTTTGAAAATTTAACACTTAAATTTCTTGAAAGAAAATGAAAAAAAAAAGTTAAAACAAAACAGTTTACAAAAAAATATTATTTGAAAAAAACCTTATTTGCTAAGTATTCTTGAAACTTAGTCATTAATTCTTGAAAAAATCTTATTTGCCAACTTATTTTATCAAGTAAATTAAAAAGAAACAAACGTATTAAATTTATAATTAGTAAAAACATGTTGAACTTCTAACACCTCTAACGAACCATAGGAAAATCTTACGGATAGGATGCAAAACCCGGTTTGTTTTCACATTTTACAAATTTAACACTTATTTCTTTTCAAATGTACTTTTTGGTTAAATTTCTTTACAAATTTATTTGCTAACTTATTTTATCAAGTAAATTAAAAAGAAACAAAAGTGTTAAATTTATAATTAGTAAAAACATGTTGAACTTCTAACACCTCTAACGAACCATAGGATAGGAAATTCCTACGGATAGGATGCGAAACCCGGTTTGTTTTTACATTTTACAAATTTAACACTTAAATTTCTTTTCAAATGTACTTTTTGGTTAAGGGTTGGGGCCATGTTAGTTTTGGTTTCGACAGAAGAATGTTTTATGGGTTTAGTGCCTGTTCGATTAAGTCTGATGTTATTAGAGTCTTTATAACTAAGTTATGTGAGTTTAGTTTTGAGTAAGTAAGTAACGATTTGGTAAAGTCTTTTTTTGCAAAACAGATTTGGTAAAGTCTAAAGCTAAGCTTTGCTTGTAATCTTAGACTACAAAACTACAATCGAATCATTCCTACTAAGTGTAATAGTGTAGCAACTAGCAAGTAGAAATATTGCTATTAGTTATGGGTGTGGATGTATGAAAATTAAGTTTAGTTTTCCCTAATGTTCTTAAGTCGAAATCGTTTTCAACACAAAACTGAGAACTCAAATCATAAAACCAGAGAGATGGACACTAACCACAAAAGTTCGTTCAACATGATATCAGAGCTTGCTTCTTCCAGGTTCTGGTAGCCTGGAAAATTGAGTGTCTATAAAAAGGGAGAGATTAGAAGAGTGAAGCAAACAAAAGAAAATTGTCTAGCAAACAGAAGAAAGAAGAACAAGGAAGAATCAACTCAGAAACAAACTTACAACTTGTTGTTGTCTTTGATGGACAGAAACTATGAAGTAGCAGATGATGCGTCTCAGTCACAAGAAACACCAGGAGCAGACAATCGGAGGCATAGACCTTGATCAGAAGTACCTGCAAAAGAAGCAATCAGAACAAGTGTGAAATGAGAGTATTAATAGCATTACTTAATAGCGTTTTTGATGATTTTGCTATAGTTGAGTTCTGAGAAATCTTTTATAGCGTTTCCGAAAAGACAAACGCTATAGTATAGTGACCGCGAAAACATTTTTTAGTGGCGCCTAATTTTTGGTTCTACAATAGCATAGACAACAATAAAAACGCTATAGTAGAGATAACCGGGAAAATGAAAATTTCATTACCTCTAAAATTTTTCTAAGTAATAACAAAAACAAAAAAGAAATTGAGAAAAAATAAAGAATTATAAGATTACCATTTTTTCTTTCTTCTCCCTACCAAAAAAAAAGAAAACTCTCTTCTTTCTTCTTCTTCTTCTTCTTCTTCTCCGACTTGGGATCGATTTTCGGCGATGGGAGACGAGAAGCCAGCGATTATGATGGCCAATCGTGATAGAGATCGAGAGCTTTTGATTCCCGTCGGTGATTCCAGTGACAAAGACGATTGGGAAAGCAGACCCGTTTCAGACTCTCTTCCTCTTCATCTCCACTAATTTAATCTCGCACTCTCTCCTTCTCCGGTGTTCGCCGATGGCGGTGTTTCCTAGCGGCTCTTACTTTGCGCCGCCGCATCAGTTGACGAAGAGACACGCCATCACGACTTTATCCACAATCTCACTCTCGACCCGATTTCCGCAAAACGTCTCCTTTTCGAAAGTATCTGGCGTTACAAGCTCGAGGTTGTTCAAACATGGTGTTCTCGTGAGAGCTGCGGATAAGATAAGGAGCTTTTCTTCATCTTCTCTCGATGAACAATCTCAACCATTCGACGAGGTTCGGGTTTTCTCGATGTTGTCTTCCACAAAATTCAATTTTGCCAAGTACCCATTTCCTCATTTTTGATGCAATTTAGTACCACAATTTACGGATTTGTAATTGGATAAGTTTCATTCATATAGTGACCAGAAGAACACTAAAATGGGTTGCAGTAATCGATGGTCATTGCTACAGAGATGAAAGTTAATATATTTGTATGATCCACAGGATTTGATGGACTCATCAGGATCATGTGACCCTATATGCTCGGTTGATGAACCTAGTTCAACTTACTTTGAGGCCAATTACCAGCCAAATACAGATGTAATCAAAGCTCTTGCTATTCTTGCAGCAGCTCTTACGGGAACAGCTGCTATTAATCATTCATGGGTCGCTGCTAATCAGGTTTTGATGCCTTGTTCTTCATGTTCTTTTTTGGTTTCAAACTCAAAATGCAGAATAGTTTAATAGTTATCTCTGGATAATGTCATTATACAGGATGTTGCTATGGCATTGTTGTTTGGAATAGGATACGCTGGAATCATCTTCGAAGAGTCTTTAGCTTTTAATAAAAGTGGAATAGGACTTTTGATGGCTGTGAGTCTGTGGGTTGTGCGGAGCATAGGGGTAATAATCTACGCGAAAACTTGTCTTTCCAATCCTTGACTTTATGATTCATGTATATGATATTTGTGTATTTTGAATTCTTTGTAACAGGCTCCTTCAACTGAAATAGCTGTTTTAGATCTTCAACATGCAACAGCTCACCAAGGCTTTAAGTTGGTTACAGACAATATCACCACTCGGAAGCCAAGGACACTTTTATGGGTGGTATGTGATTTATCTCTAACTTGAAAGTTATTCGCTTCAGTCTCTTCTTCTTCAAGGACATGAATTTATGTCAATTGGGAAAGCAGACCCGTTTGGTGTTTCTCTATATGCTTTAGACCCATTTGGTAGATTAGTATTACTGTTTCGTTCCATTAGTTTTATAGGAACTTAAAGAATCCAAATTTGATTTGTATTCTCAAATGATTCTGTGAATGTGTGTACAGGTGCCAAACTAATGGATGGCTCTGAAGAATCAGATTGGTGTCTTGATCCCTCAAACAAGATGGATGATTCTCTTTCTTTTGTGCAGCCTGTTAATTATGTAGTTTAGATTAGCACATGGAATATGAGAAACCCTCTAACCTAGTCTAATTCTAGCGCCATGAAAGCTTGTAAAACCATGGCTCGAACAGCTCATGAGGATGATGCGGCTCTGTAGCTGTTCAGTACAAGAACTACAAGGTATTTACGGCTTTGTAGCTGTTCAATTATAGATGAGTTGTGTTGTAATGATTCTGATAATCCATGTCGTCTTTTTGTTTGCAGGATCTTCATCTCTGTAAATTAGCCAATGAGTACATAAGGAAACATTTATGAATTTGTTTCAGATACTCAGCGCCGATGTAGAGCCTAAGAAAAAGCTCAAGCACATTGTCATGGCGGCTACAAGGTGAGTCTAAAAAACAAAAAGCAAATCTGATTGTGTTCTCTTTTAGTGATTTTTCCCAAATGATTGTTCCTTGGTTGGCATATAGGGAACAGAGGTTTGAGAGGGTGACTAAAAATCTAAAAGTGGCAAGAGTGTTTAACATATTGGTAGAGGAAATGAAAGCAAGGAATGTGCATCGCCATCGGTACAGGATGGGAGCTGGCTACAAGGTTGGTGAGAATGGAGATGTCATAGAGAACTACTGGGAACGCATAGGCGAAAGACAACAGCTGCAAGAGGATGGAAGGGAGAGAAAGCCATACAGGATAGAGTTAGTTGGACAATTTGTTGCAGACTAAGTTTTTTTCCTTTATGTCGAACAATTTGTTGTTTTAACTTTTAAGTGTCGAACACTTTGTGTTTTCTTTTATTACATGTACTTGACTTTGTTTTCTCTTAGCAAAAATATAGTAAACACATACTTAAAACATTTTAATTGGAAAAAATTGAATTAATTATTTTAAGGCATGTACTTTAGGTTTCAAGTTAAATGATTTTAAAGATTTTTAAGATTTTTTAAATGATTTTCTAATTTTGAAAAAAAAAAGTTTAAAAAAAATGAAATATAACCAAATATCTCAAAAAGACATAAATATAAAATTATAATATTAATAATTATATAAATAATAACAAAGTTATAATTTTAAAGAGTTTATGGTATAGGGTTTAGGGTATGAAATGTATGGTTTAGGTTTTTGGATTATATTTGTTTGAGGTAGTAATAATATTAATTATAACAAATAATAACATAAATAAAATTCATTTTTAAAAATAGTTTAGGGTTTAGGGTTTAGGGTTTAGTTTTAGGGTTTAGTGTTTTAAATAGTAGCTAATATTAATGATATAAAATATACTATTATAACATAAATGAATTATATCATTTCATTAATTTTAACATCATTAATGTGTTTCAACAATATGATTTACACAATAAGAAGATTAGTGTACATGTATTCTAAGGCAATCATATGTGTTATCTTCAAATTTCTAAAAACGTTGCAAAATATTTTTTTTTAAATTGCGAAAAAATTATATAATCATGTAAATAACTCATAAACATATTAATTCATCAATATATAATTTTTTAAAAATCTTATTATATAAAGTTGGGTTTTCAAAGTTAGCAATTCACGGGATCGCGACACGTGTCATATCTATCGGTTAGAGATTTTGACACGTGTCAAACAAATATTTGTTTTTAATAATTTTAAATATATAAAGATAATTATTAGAGAAGATTAAAATTTAAATAAATTTTAAAAAAACAATATTTTTTTTAATAGTTTTAAATATAAAAAAAAGATAATCATGAAAGAATATTAAAATTTAAATAAATATAAAAATATAAAAAGATAATGTTAAGAAAATTATAACTTCAATAATTTTAAAAATATAAAAAGATAATGATATTAATTTTTTTTAATTCTATCAACTTATATGGATTTATTGCGTTTTATAATTGTTACTATAATTTTATAGAAATTTTATTTGTGTTTTTATTATTGTTGTAGATTTTGAGGATGTGCAACAAACCATATATATGTATCAAATGCATGCAAACTTGGATGATGTTTCAACTAATTGATTTAGAAGTTATCATCGTTTGATAAAGTAAGTTTTGATCAAAACTTAATTATTTTAGTATGGACTTATATGTTTCAATAATTGGTGTCGAAATATTTTGTTACTGTTTAGTAAGTGAATATCATATGATTTTTTTCATTGGATGAATAGGTGAATTTTATTTTAACATATAATATCTTTTATTTTTGATATGATTATTTAGAGTTAGTGTACTAATGTTTTTATGAATGCGAGGATTTATAGATGTTTGATATGACTATTGTGTGATAATAGAGGTTTTGATCCAAATGTGATATTTTCGTATAGTTTTACACGTTTTGATAAGGTACGAATTCTTTTGTCAACGTTCAGAAGGTTGATGCGTAAAAATTGATTTCACCGGATGAAGATATAAAAATTTGAAACATAATTGCTTATAAAAAATTATACATTTAAAAATATATGAAATAATTAATAAGTAAATAGAAAAATTAAATTAAAAAAATTTATAAATATTTTACGGAATATCTAATTTTGTTTTTTATACGGGTTACAAAATTTTTAATTAAAAAATTAATAATAAATAAATAGAAAAATTAAATTAAGTAATTTGTAAATATTGTATGTAATATCTAAGTTCTAATTTTGTGTGTTTATACAGGTTATAAAATTTTAATTATTAACCCGCATATACGCGGGTCCTAATCTAGTTATATAAATAGTAAAAACACATTTTTATGCCTATAAACAAAATAAGCCAATCATAATGTTTCACTCGGATTGCTGATGTGGCGAAATCTCAGGCTTTGGCGGCTGCTTGTTTAATAAAATCTCATCCGTTCATCTTAGTCTTAGAAAAGCTGATGTTTCATTGGTTAATCCTTAAAGGTGAGGATCACCCTTACTCTATTATTGACCATTGATATGATAAAAATCAACGGCCACGCTTGTTTCTCGTTTCAGATCCCAAAACTCTTTTTCTATCTTTTTCGTTTTATTTTTCTTCATCTTGTCTAACAAAAAAAAAACCAATCTTACGAAGAATCCTGCAAACTCTTCTTCTCTCCCTCACATTGTTCACATCTCTTCATCGTCTTCTCCGATTCGCCCACCACCTCGCCGCTCCGATTCTCTCTCACCACCAATGGAATCTTCTTCGCTCCGTTTCAATGATGATGAGTATCTTCGACAGTATTTGTTGTTTCACTACCAATTCCAGAAATCCGAGGTAACTTCAATCCCTAAATTCATTGTTTCCTTTAAAATTTAGGATTGATATTAATTTTTTGGAATCCGATTGCTTAATTAGGGGTTTTTGTTTTGTTTTTTTTTTATGTCAACTTAATTAGGGATTCACGGTTGATTGGGAACGATTTGATTACGCGTTCCATGTGAGGTCGTTTGATGATTCACCACCTTTTAGCCAGACGCGAAGCAATGCTGAATTGATCCGTGAGATGACACTCCGTGCCATTGAGGAACAAAACTTGTGTTTGTCGAGCACATATCAGCAAATTTCAAATTTGCTAATGGTCTTCTCTGCTGGTTAACATTCTGGGCGAGAGATACCGCTGCACTCACTCCTGAGTCCAAAATCTATCAATTGAACTCCAATTTTTCAGATCTCAATTGATATTTGGAATTTGCAGAAGTCTTCACTTTTTCATCTGCCAAAATCAATCCCTGCTGCTTTCATGAGGGTAATTTCACTTCCGTTTTCCTCTATGATTGGCAGTTTCTTATGTCTCATATAATAATATTATAGTCTTTGTGTGAACATGAGGTGAATCGTTATTAGGTACTTCTCGAAGAATCATGATTTGTTATTTAATTACAGGTGGAATTGGATCCTTCAAGGCCTTTGAGCAAGCATAAGGATTGGATTGCTGCAGCTCTAAATTTCTCAGCTGCAAAGTCTCCTAAGACTTAAGAATCTTCCATCCCTCCTGTGATTTGAAGGAATGAGATAGAAGAATCTATTTTTTATTTATTTAGCTTTGTATTTTTATTTTAAATTATGTTTTATTTTATTTCATTTTGTAATACAGATTTGTTTAATTATAATTTCATGATAATACATTTGGTAGTTTTTATTTTAAATCCCAATTTATCCCAAAAATCAATTTCAATTGAAATACAAAATTATATATAAATATATATGAAATATTATATATATTTCTATAAATACGTAATATATTAATAACAAATATTAATTGCTATTGTATATTAATAGATTGTATACAAATAAATGCTATATTTTATCAAATATTTCAATAACAATTAAAAAACGCTATCTATACCCATATATTAACTGCTATTGTAATTCAATATAGAATAATTAATTATATATATAGCAAACAATAACCGCTATTGTAAACTTAATTATTGCGTTTACAGAAACGCTATGTATTAAATAGATACCATAGCATAAGGAAAAAACGCTATGTAAAGTGTCGGACCTATTATAACAGTCACCTAGATAGCGTTTCTAATAACGCTATAGTAGCTTTAGATAGCGTTTTTCCGACGCTACGAATACCCTTATTTCCTGTAGTGGAGCTTCGAAATCAAAAGGGAGTATCAGAATGAGCACTTCACTTGAGCTAAAAGAGAAAGAGATTGAGCTCAAAGAAACAGAGAAGCCAAAAGAGACAGAGTCAAACGGTGTCGCTGTGTCGCAGAAACAAAAGCACAGGCCCAAACCTGCAACACAAACACAAGGGTCATCTCTGCATCAGGAAGAAGACAAAATCAGAGCAAAAAGCCTGCGAGGAAAGAGACCCATCTGTACGGAGCCAATCATTCTCGGGAATAGATTTGAGGCTCTTGAGTCTTGACCAGCACACAACCTGATAAGAATTGACAAGTGTCAGAAATGATGCTATGTAAATCCCTATATAAGAAGCTAAGCATAGAACGTTTTGTAAAAGATAAGAGAGCAATAAAAGAGAACAATGTTCTTCTTCCTAATCTACAAATTCTAAAACCCTACTTTCAGGGAGAACTTCAAACGTTGATTTCAAGCAAAGAGTTTTAAGATGTCATAAATTTTCTAAAAATTGACTTGCAACAAAACGACAAGAAACTATAACATATCTCTCTATTCTCATGATGAACTCAGTTCTCAAAATCAACATGTTTCAGTTACAAATATAGCCTTTAGTCCATAAAGCTAATTCAAACATAGATGGTTTCTCAAACAAGAAAGGAGAAACATTAGATTCTTACCAAACTTAAAAGTAGAGTCTAAATCCCCTTCCGGTTCTTCTCTGTTCTTTTTTTCTCCCGTTGGAGATAAATTTGATAAACCTTATTGACTTCTGGTTTATTTCCTTGCAGAGAACCTGCAAAACAGAGAAGAGATGATTTAAGAAAATAAGAAAAACAGAACATAGTAAAATAGAGAAACATCTAAAAACACTTACCACAAGAAACTTTGCTCTCTCTCTCGTTTTTTGCACACAGGAAAAAAGAGAAGCCTTTGCTTTCTGAATCTACGAGAATGGTAAGTGATAATACTTAAATTGAAGAAGAAGAAGAGGAGGATATGATTGTGTGAAGTGTTGTTCTGAGCACGAATCACTTATATAAGCCAACTTGGATTTGTTCTTTCTTTTTTTTTTTTTTTTTTTTTTTTTGGGCAACTTGGATTTGTTCTTTCAATGGCTACTTTTCTAACGTTTATATTTTTTTACCGTTGTAAATTTTTGAGTCTCAAATATATTACCGTTTGTGAATGAGTTGACACCTTGATGAAAAAATCTCTTAACGTCTATATTTTCTTACCGTTGTAAAATTTTGAGTCTCAAATATATTCACCGTTTGTGAATGAATTGACGTGAAATCACACAACAAAAAGAAAGTGTTCACAAATAAGCCCAATGGGCCTGGAGAAACTCAAACAAGCCCTTACCAACGAAAATGTAGAGTTTAAGTTAATCTTCATAACGGTCGAATCTCAAGGAGCATCACAGCCGTTTATTGGTACAAAGTAGGAACCGAAACGCTTATCTTATGGATCAGAATGTTTGTCATATCTTGTTCACAATTAAAAAATGTCTAATACTTATCATGATAATATTTCGTTAATACAATAACCAAATTATTAACGGACTGTTTGTCATAATATTTCGTTAATACAATGGATCAGAATGTTTGTCATATCTTGATCAGATGGTGTCTTCCCCAACGTTCGCAGTTTACCTAGAAGATATTGCAACTGATAGGGAAGAATTTCTATCCTTCTCTTTATCTCTTATCCCACGTAGCGAGAATGTAAAAGCGGATAAATTGACACGCAATGTTCGTGTCATGCCGCACTATGTTACTTTTGTAAACAACATTCCGCCAAATTGACTTTTTTAAGCTAATCAATATATGCAGTTGACAAAAAAAAAAAAAAAAATCAAAATTATTTAAATCAAATTGATCTCTAATAACTAAATACCTATAGTTTAGTGGTAGGTGAAATCTTCTTCGGAAATGGTTTTCCTTTAGACTCTTCTTCATCGTTATGAGTCATTTTATATTTTTTGAGACTACATCTTTATTTATTTTTTTTTTTTTTTGTCAAGGAGACTACATCTTTAATTTTAGTTCTTTTCATCATTTCTAGAATCTTTTGGAAAAAAAAATTCAAGTTTGGTTTAAGTTATGAACATCATAGATCATATTTTCCAGCATGATCACTATTTATTAAATTCACAATTTATATTAATTACATCATATATCCACGCCACATGCCATTTAAAGTCATAGACAAATTCCTTATCATAACGCTAAAGAAGAACCAAACACCAAACTTTGTTCTCTTATTACCTCTATCATTAGTGTCTTTGTATAATACAAGAAAACATTGGATTTCTATGATATTGGTTGAATCAGGCTGAATCTAGTTAAATTAATTGATTTTGATTGAATTTTTAATTATTTTGTCTGATTTTTGCTGAAAAATTCTATATCCAATGGTAATAGCTGAATCTAAGTCAATTTATTTGTATAATTGGGAAGAATCTAGCAAAATAATTAATGATTTAACTCGAAAAAATATGGCCAAATAATTGTCAATAATAACGGAATAATAAAACATTATCTACATAAACAAATAAACTCTTTATTTAGAATATATATATATATATATATAAAAAATATACTAGACATACTCCCAAAAAAATTATCATTGACAATATTAATCTAGCAGCAGTAGTGTGAAATGTGTATTTTATCGAAAATCCTTACATCATCCAAATAGAAGAGTAGATTTGAGAAAGTGGAATAGAAAATGGGGAACATGACCTAATATTCTTTAAATCAAAACCTCTAGGGTCGTTTTCGAAACGGAAAGAACAAAACAATTCTTCTTACCCCAACCCCATTATTAATTAGGATCGATTTATGGGGAACAAATGCATTTGGTATTACTAGAATTGGCACAATATAGAATATAGTATATATGTACTTATGACTTATGATATATCTCATCATATGATAAAAAGCATACAATACCGAATTTTTTCACGTGTTTGAGATATTTATTTCTATACTTTCTTTCAGGTAGATAAATTAAGAAAACACATTAAGTGAATTCCTCAGCACTTTGATAAATTACTGTTAGTAAATCGGATCAATATTGACAAAAAAAAAAACTTTAAAATAAAAACACTTCTCAACAATTTTTGCGTATGCATGCATGTGTCTCTGTTTCTATAATTAGAAGAGACGAGCGACTAATGTAGTTTTATCTCTATTTTATTTTTCCCTAAAACAGCCAAATTATTATTTGATTGTAAAACGATTATTAGAAATGTAGATGTTTTTTTGAATTAGCGATTATTATTTGTTCCGATCAAACACTAGCTATTTCTTCTCAATGTAGCAAATAACTTATGTTATATATGCCTCCCATGCATGTCATCATTTGCATAGGAAAAAAAAAAGAGATTTGCTGAATTTTAAGATGTCGATATTTTTATATATATAAAACACTAGCACTTTTAAGTAATATAATAAGATCGATCAGAGATCTCAAGTAACTATAAAAGTATCGTATACATCTCCATTCTACATCAGAGAAGATCAAAATGAAGACATCCACGTAACAAAAAACATTAATATATCTCATATGCATCTAATGGGAAAGCAACATCTTACATCAACAATGTACAAGCAAGTAGAACAGCTGTTTTTGAGTTCATATTTGTGTGTTTGTAATATGTGCACGTATATTATATAATACTATATATATTATTTATACATCCCGTTGCTTGTATGCATACTATATGTACACGTATATTCTCATATTTTATAAGATTTCTTCTACATGCTATGATATTTTCCAATTCGTGGTTTTTGTAGATTTTGAGTCGATTAGTTTTGTTAACATATCAAACCGACCGATTATTGAAAATATACGTGACGATTAGTATGACGTTGTATTCGAATTTGAGTATTACCGTACCATTTTTTCTAATCAAAATTAAATGCATGTATACATGTTTTATACGGTGTGTATGAATACGATCATCAACTTTATTGATTCTTTAGCAAATAAATGTCCAAAACGAGTTGCCGACCAAATCCAAACTATGTTTAAAAGACTAGCTAAAACCATCAACGGAAAGAATCGGTCTGATTTTGGTTTAACAAAGGACGTGGGTGGTGGAAATATCATTAATTTAATTCAACTAACTAACATCTAATTCTATAAGAAAAACTTTTTACGAAAATATAAAGAATAAACACCAACAACCTGCCTAGTACGTGGAATATGTTCTATTAATACTATACATAGTACCGAGTCAATTCAATTAGGGATAGTTTTTTTTTTTTGGTAGAAGACGGGGAACTAGTTCCCCATTTTATTAAGAAAAGTAAATTACAAGCGAACACGTCTTGGGCGTGCAGACCCGATAACATCGTCACTCAGGATCGAAACAATTTCCTGAGGAGCATTATTAAACGAATGAAAACCTAACGGTAAAGTAAAAGCATAGTTAGCTAATCCATCCGCAAGACGATTAGTTTCCCTATACACGTGAGAAATACGGACTATCAATTAGGGATAGTTAGTATCTAGCTATTGTACCAAATCAATGGACAATTTTGAAGAGTTTATTGGTTAAATATAATATTTTTAAGTCGGTTCCGACTACTAATGAAAGATTAAGTAGTTGAATCTCGTTATAATCCAAATCTAAAACTCTAACACGTCGGATTCTCCTGGACAAAAAGTTAAATGTCAACGATCTAACAACGCAACCTATCTTTCAAGAAAAGAAACAAAGAATAAATCATCTTTTGGATAAATTAGTTATGGACCCCTCATTTTGCGATGTTTTACTGATTAACCCCATTATATTATCTTCCATTCTATGCCAAAATTTTGGGGGTTACTTAATATTACTACAAGTCAAAATTACAAGATCTATTTTGAGTGATGAAAGATTAGTAACCATCAACAAACACTTTTACAGACTATAGTGGAAATTAGTTTAGATTTTTATTATAGGATCTCAAATAATAAAAAAAAAAAGTAAAAGCTCTTATAGGTTATACTTTTTTTGGTAACCAAAAAATTTAGATCTATATTTAAAACCTGTAAAAATTGAAGTATTTTAATTATTCAATCTGTCTATAGTTAACTAATTTATGGTGGTATAGTGATTAAATAACTCATAATAAAATAAAAAGGTTTCGCGTTCGAGCCTTTCCATTGCATTTTTAATCAGATTTAAATGGATAATGGCAAATCATAATTAAATTCACAATGAAATACCCAAATTATGATATCTCAAATCCCATGATAAATCATTCACCCATTATACCACCGTGAATTAGTTTTTATTTGCGATTCCATAATATTTGTGCTAAAACGAAATAAACCAAAAGTATAAGGGGCAATGCTGACTGTTACGCGTAGACACTTTTTGCCAATAAAATATCTAAAACAAAGACTTTTCTCATGTTCTCATGTGTGTTTATAAAAGCATAAACATCGTTTGGAGGTTTTACGCTAGACTCTGTCTCTGACCCAACGAAGACGTTAGAAAACAAAGAGAAGAAGAAAGAAGAAAGAAGATGAAATTGATTTGGTCACCGGAAACAGCATCAAAGGCTTACATCGACACCGTTAAATCGGTTAGTTCATCATATCTTCCCTTCATTAACTCCAAGAGTTGTGTAACGTTTTCAAAGTTATAAAACTTTTATATAATTTTTCACGAAGTTAGCTTCTTTTAATCTTTTTGACATTTCTCAAGAACACAAATATGTAAATCTAACCATTTTTTTGTATCATTTGAAATTTGAAGACGAAAATGTTTAATCTTTGCACGTCGTGTAATTTGAGACTTCAAGACAAAAGGATTTGATTTGAGTTGAAAAAAAAAAACGAGGATTTAATCTTTGCACGTTGTAGCCCGTTTTATTTTTTACAGTTTGTAAAGTTTTTGATCTTTGGGTTATTTTTGTGTAGTGCGAGAATCTTGGAACGCCGGGAGCGGCTGAACTAGTGGCAGCGATGGCGGCAGGATGGACCGCGAATCTAATTGTGGAAACATGGTCCGAAGGAGAAACCATAGCCATAAGCATTGGCTTAAACGTAGCGAGTCAACACACAAACGCAAGACACATTTGTATTGTACCAAACGCAAGATCACAAACCGCTTATCTTCAAGCCATGACAGAACAATCTTGCTCAAACTTGCCAGAGACAATCATTATGAACGAGGAAGCAGAAGAACTCGAGAGCACGATGCAGACGCTACAAGGAATTGATTTCTTGGTAGTTGACTGGGATCAGAAGGATTTCGCAGCAAACGTTTTGAGATACGCTGCGTTTGGTAGCAGAGGAGCTGTTGTGGTATGCCGAAGCGGTTACCGAAGAAGCACTGCGTGTTTCAGTTGGACAAAAGCATTTCGTGACCGGAATGTTGTGAGAACGGTGACTCTTCCAGTTGCCGGTGGTCTAGAAATCGCTCATGTTGCCGCAGCAAGAAGCTCTGGGAAGAGTGATAACAACAACAAAAGAAAATGGATCAAGCATATTGATCAAAGATCAGGAGAAGAACATGTTATTCGAAAGTAAAACAAAAAGTGTGGAAGGTTATGTTTGATACTTTTTTTGTGCATAATATGTATAAGAGTGGTTTGTACATAAAATCCAATATACTGCAAATTTTATTGGAAGATTTGATTGTTGTGTTACATTAAGTTCCAAGAAAATGATGAAATCATCTAAGTTAAAAGCCTTTAGAATCAACCTGGACTCCATTGTATGTTTTAAGTTTAATCATCGTAACTACCGCGGCTTCTTCTCGCAGATTTCTTGTCTGAAAGAACTTTTTTGCTTTTAAGTCGTTTATTGTCAGCTTTCGCAGCCCTGAAAATGTAAGAATCCACCGGGTCACAGATTTGAGGATTGAGAGAAAAAAAATGATGGAATCATAGAAAGAGGATTTGTTTTGGTTGGTCTCACATCTTTACAATTTTTTTCTTCTGTTCTTCTGATGGTGGAGGTGGAACATATGAAGCCGCATCAATTATCGCCTGTTGAGTTTTATGTGATCAAACCAATACATCTCGGCTGTATATATGAAACACACCATGACCAAAAGACGCGTTATTCATATAGAGCCATTTGGTATATTACCTGTAGTTTTTCAAGTGCATCGTCGATGTTGCCTCTGCAAGGAAACATACTGTCAGAAACGGAGAATTTCTTGAAAATGGAATACGAAAGAGAAGATTATTAAAGTTACTGACTTCTGCGTTCTGGTTTTGGTTGAAGATATCACAAGTTCACCGTCCCTGTTGATCCGATTCTTCTCCTGTTGACAAACAACAAAAGATGAAAACTTAACACATACTATAAGCAAACAGCTAAATACTCAGCACATGATCAAGCTCCATATGCACACAACACATAGAAACGAAAAGCTAAAATACTCTATTGTACTTGTAAATTCCGTCCCCTACAAGATCAGATCTAACTACAGACCGACATTTTAACAATTATCTCTACTTGCTCCATAAAACACGATAGAGGTAAAACAACTCACACTCATAGTATTGTAGAGGAATAATAGAGGAGTAAAAACAAACCGTCAGTAAGATTTTCTCTCTGATCCTGTCACTGAGCCAGTACGCGTTTTTCACATTGAAGCGCATATCTACTTTGGTATTCACTGTAAGGGAAACATATAAGCACTGAATCATCAAGCAATCAAAAGCTACAATGCAAAGAACGGTTAAAAGGCCTAAGAAAAGGTCACACCTTTGTTCACATTCTGGCCTCCAGGACCGCCACTTCTAGCAAAGTTAAGTACAACATGGTCTGCAAATACCAAAGACAGATACAAATGAAACTATGAACACATCAAATTCTACAAAACATGAATCGATAGATAGATATCAAACTACAACACAAATTGAACACTACCCTTTCATGTAAATGAGCTTTAAATCTTGTTCAAAGATGTTTCAATTACATAAAAAGAGCAATGAATTGAATTTGAGATTCATGTAAACATATGATCATAGCCTCTAAGGACTTAAACTTGTCTAGAATTCTCCATAGCCTAAATTAAATCTTAGAACAAACTAAACTCAATCAAATTAAAATATATAAAGTAAAAAAGCTTAACCTAGAGTGATTTGAGGAGTAGGTTCATTGCCAGCGGAATTAGCCCTTTCCTCTGCTTCATGAAGCATCTGTTGCACCTGCGACAACCGTGAAGAGACTTTCCGATCACCACCGGAGGTCGACGCCGCACATCGGATGGATCCGAATTGGGAATTAGAGTGAATTGGAACAATTCTGGGAGTGAGACGGAGACATGGTAAAAGAGATTGACACGATTTCGATGAAAAAGGAACGAGAAGTGGATGATGGATGAACTCGCGACGAATCATGTTCGTCATCGTTCTGATTGCCGCCATTTTTTCCTTCTCAGCACTGAAGATTCCTTCCGATTTCAAATGACGATGTCGAGAAGAAGAAGAAGAGAAGAAGAAGGCGACCCTAATTTTGCGTGGCTCCCAATTTCCGGTTTACGGTTAATTAAAAAACCATAACATTTTTGTGGTTATCTCTTAATATTTAAAACGATCCGGTCCAAGTCAAAATTCAAACGCGATTTCCCGGTTCATAACTTCCGGTTCGCGTCAACGCCATCTTATTATATAAAGTTGGGTTTTCGAAGTTAGCAACTCAAGAGATTGCGACACGTATCATATCTATCGGTTATAGATTTTGACACGTGTTAAAAAATATTTGTTTTTAATAATTTTAAATAAGTAAAAAGATAATTATGAGAAATTATTTAATTTTAAAAATACAAAGAAAATGTTAAGAAAATTATATATTAACTAATTTTAAAAATATAATAAGATAATGTTAAGAAAATTTGCAAATTTAAATCATTTAAAAAGTCTAAGAAGATATTTATAATTACTAATGATAATTTTAAACTACTAATTATAAAAGAAAATGTATTACATAAAAATTAAGAAATTATACAATTAATCAATATAATGTAATTATTAATTCTAAAAGAAAAAAGAATGGTAGATACCCATTTCTATATAATCTAGGAATAAAGAAAGTAGGAATCAAGAAATATAAAAAAATGAAGCTCCTAGGGATAAATTTTCTCCTACGTCATGAATATATCATTGAATTAATGGAAAAAAAAGTCCTAAAATTTTCACCGCCTCTCAGTTTCTTATATATATACCTTGATAGGTTTTCGTATCAGCTCATATGAATTTATTGTGTTTTATAACTGTTACTATATTTTTATAGAAATTTTAATTATGTTTTTATTATGGTTGTAAATTTGGAAGATGTGGAACAAATCATATGTATCGATGCATGAAGATTTTGGTGATGTTTCAACTGACTGATCTAGAAGCTATTATCGTATGTAAAGTAAATTGTGATCAAAACCTAATTATTTTGGTATTGATTTATATGTTTCAATAATTGGTGTGGAACTATTTTGTTAACGTTTAGTAGGTGGATACCCTATGTTTTATTTCATTGGATGAATACGTGAAATTTTTTCGTATAATATGTTTTACTTTTAATGTGATTATTTAGAATTAGTGTAATAATATTTTTGTGGATGAGAAGATTTAGAGATGTTTGATATGACTATTGAGTTATAATAGAGGTTTTGATATATATGTGATATTTTCGCATGCTTCTACACGTTTTGATAAGTTAAAAATTCTTTTGCCAACGTTCAGGATGTTGATGCGAAAGATTGATTTCACTAGATGAAGATATAAAATTTGAAAACCTAATTGATGATTGATTATAAAAAAAAAAACTATATAGTTAAAAATATATTAAAATAATTAATAAACAAAGAGAAAATTGTAGTTAAGTACTTTATAAATATTTACAGAATATCTAATTTTGTTTTTTGTACGGGTTATAAAAAATTTAGTTATAAACTCGCGTATGCGGGCTTTTATATTTTTCCTCTTACACGGGTTATAAATTTTTTATTTTAAACCCGCGTATTCGTAGAACATAATATATCTAAATTTTTTATAAATTATTTATTTTAAACCCGCGTATACGCGGGTCCTAAATCTAGTTAGAACTAAAAGTAACTAAATGTTGAATAAGTCTGTTAATGGTTTTACTTGTATAGATAAGGAAAACAAGTCTGGATTGGTATTAGGATATCTGCTTGGATAGTAGCAAAAACTTTACATGAGTGATGAGAATCAAACCGGTTAGCAAGTGTAAACCGATGTCACACTAGGTCAAAGATTGAGAGGAGATATGTGTTTCTATGGTTTAAATATCTAGTTTCCTATATATCATTGCAGAAACCATCCAGCAAAGTGCCACAAGTTACGATATTAGAGGACACACCATGATAAATCATTAATCATCTCCTGAAATCAAGGTTGAAAGGAGTATGCCTTCTTTGAGCGAAGGAACGTTTGAAATAGAGGATTTGAAATTGAGAGGTGGTTTTTGATGGTGTACTAGTGATACCTATATATGATGGTGTGTACTAGTTCTAGAATCACAAGAGATCATATAGCTAGATATCACTAGTACACACCATGACCACAGGCCGTAGTAGATACCAGTAGAATATAATTACCAACCTATAAAGAGGGATCAAAATATTGAATTCTGGCATTTTAGAACGAACTTGATTAATATTTTCCATATACTATATAATGTTGTTTCATAAAAAAGAAAAAAAAAAACTAAACGGCAAACCAAATTGCATATCAACTCTTGGTTATTGTATACTCAACATATTCTAGACATTTTCATCATATTGCAAATTTTCTATAACTCTTCTAGATGATGTGCTAACGCAAGAAATCTGTGACTTGGAACTGTGCTATGTTGGAAAAAAGTTCATGTGTCAATTGGTTGAAGTCCTTGTAAAGCAGTAACTCGTTTTTAAAGCTAAGTTGGATTCATATAGTTTGTCAAAACTAGAAGAATCTTCCATCCCTATTTAAGAAAAAGTGATGAATGTGATTTGTCATAAAAATATCAATTGTGGAATAGAGTAGATTCTAAGTCATTCTCTTAACTTAATTAAAGTCTTTAACATATATAACTTCACAACACGTTTTATATAATTTTAAATATGTCATATATTTTTGTAAAAAATCAAAAGCTTTTCTTTTAAAAAACATTATGTTTGTGATGATTGATCAACCCTGATTTATGTGGTCAATGAGACTAGAATTACTTTTGAAAATGTATATTATTTAGCCTATAGTGTTGATTCATAATTTGCTTACAAACAAACCTAGATGAAATAATTCCATCACATGCTCCACAAGAAAATCTAGGTTTATAATATTACTAGAAGTCATAATTCAAAATCGACACAATCTCTTTTTATCATCATGCATTTCATATCAACTTCCCCGTAAGTAATAATGGCCTCTCTTTTCAAATACTATATTCTATATTTCTTTACTAAACATGGAGTAACAATTTGGACTCCTATCCTATGAAACCTAATTATATATTATAGGTAGCATCATTGTAAAAACATTCCTCTTAATTGATAATAACTATAATATCGTTTTTATTTTATCCAAGAAATCTCAGATTTGGAGGTCCATATACCTTTTAAATCGAGCCATAAAATCAAAACATTTGAACTAGGAGATCAAAATTTTTAACTTCTGTAAAAATGTCATACACACACCACTAGACCAAGCATTACTTGATAACTACAATCATTTAGTTCATCTAACCCAAAAAAAAAACATTTAGTTCCAAAAATTTCAAATTCATAAAATATAAATCTTAACAAGGGTGGGATATATTCTATTTAAAAGATTAATTATTTAACAAGGGTGTGATATATTCTACTAAAATGGTTTTCTTAATCAAAAAACTTTCACATTAGCTTATTTTTCATATTTTCATCGCAGTAGTAATATCATTCAATAAAAAATTAATCACCACTAGTTTCTATAAAAATATTTTTAAAACAAGGGACATACATCTCTACATGAACAAGTCTATTCTTCACGTTACCTATTAATTATCAGGCAATTCAGAAAAAAAAAAAATTATATATCTATATATATATATAATTATTCATGTACAGTTATGTTGCAAATATTATATTTATATAAATGTTCTTCAAAAACTTGAGATTCTTGACGTCAGTCATAGAGACCTACTGACCGCACGTGCCATAAGACAGAAGACCTTGTCAGCTCTGCGACGCCGTTTTATCTACAGTATTGGGAAGTTTTTTTTTTTTTTTTTATTATTATTATATTAAAATTAAACAACCCACCGACGGTGAGTGATCGGAAAAACAAGTAACAACATCAGAATAAGGTACAAAATGTCCGGAATTGATACAAAATTTGAAAGTGGTTTAAATCAACAGATTTGCGGTGAAATCTACTGTTTGGTTAAGAGATTTACAGCTCCGGTACATCGAGATTTCACTGCCGGAAACGAGGAGGAAACCTTGTCACGGAGGCCAACCGAAGCAAGGAAGTCGGAGTTTCCGGATCCAACTGTTGCACGGTTTCCTTCTCAGCAGTTCCGTCGCGAGACCATTGCTGATAATCCCACGGCAACAAAGTCAGCTAGCCTGGGCGAGTCATCCAACACCGGCGATTTTACTTCCGCGCACACGGATCTCTGCACCACTCCAGCTCGTATCGCCGCCGTTCAACCCTGAGCCTTCCATCCGCTTCGCAAACCCTAAAAGAACAAGATTTATAATGAATAATCTCTATGTAAATACTAAATACCATAAACAAGAGCAATGATCTATACTAATCGTGCCAGATGCCATGGTCATTAGCGTAATCATCAAACTTAATGTATTGTATATACAATAGTATGCCATTATTAATCTGGTAAAAGACTAATTAAAACAATTTACAATGCGAAACAAACTTATATAGAAATTCATTGTAACACATAATGAAATTTGTTATATAGGTAGCCAGTAGTTTTACTTTCTTTTTTTTTCTACTACATACTTTATATCAAGTTTAGTAATCGAAAATTGATGATGTCAAAAAAAAAGAAATTGAAAATTAATAGTAATATCATAATTCAGGGAAGCGATTACTATTTTAAGCAAGTCTCATTAGCTGTAAAAAATTAGCCATAAACGATTCATATTGTACATATTGATAAAACAAAATTTATACCACTTTAATAAAAACATGTGGTATGAAAACGAATCTACTTTATTTTATTTGTTTATTTTAAATAGAAGTTTGTAATGTAAGTTTGTATAATGATGAAGAAACATTGGGAGAGGACGAGATTCTTGTGTATTAAAAAAAGATTGTCCTCTACCATATCATTATAATTTTCTCTTTTTAACTTTTTAAAAACTTTTTACGCTAAAATCAAATAAATTTAAATTCGTATAAAACATATTCAAATAATTAGAGAGAGAGGGAGATTTGGTGAGAAGTCAGCATTTGCCGACAGGAAATTCTGTCTTACCACCAAAATACCAAATCAATAATTCCAACTACTTTTTGAGGTCGTAACTTTTTCACTTCTTGTTTTGGCGTCTACGCATTTTTAAATATTTGTTTTAACTCAGCAATGCTGATTTTATGTCATAAATGTATTAATTAAGACTTAATTATTAAATCCATAACAGTAATGTTTTTGAGAATAAAATTGCAAACACAATCAAGAAGCAAATTGTTTTAAGTTGTCGTGGGATATCCGCTGATATGATGTAAAAATTCTAAAGTGAAAAATGTAAGCTTATTCTTTTCCTTTTAAAAAATTTAATCTTCTCTAAGAAAAACATTTATTTATATATAAAAAAAAGAAGATATTTTTATGCAAGCGTATGATATTTTTTAATTTTAAAAGAAAGTAATATATAGAAAAATATAACATAAGTTTCACATAAAATTTGGAAAGAACATTTTTGGATAATCATATATTCAAAACTATAAAAATGAGAGTTCAAAGCGAAAATTCTTTGAAATGCTGATGTTCCTTTTATTCAATAAACCATATTTACTTTATCTTTTGGGTTGGACACTGAAATGGAATAAGTTATCTTAAGATTTTGTCTTAGTCGTATTATATAATTGATATAAATTTTAATGGTATTGTTTATTTTTTGAAAATGATGATTTTTAGAGTAAAGTTCAACTTTTTAATAAGATTAAAAACATAACATAGTATTTGTTAGAAGTTCTTAATATTAATGTATTTATATAAAAACTGAGACAATTTGATTTTTAGTGAAACTTTTTTTTTTTTTTATGTAATATGAGTTTTGAATTTTCTTGAGATCAACAGCTAATGGAGGTGGGTAAGATGAATCTAATACCAATCAAGTATAAAGTTATAAAAACAAAAATAAAGTGTATTCTTTGTCATTATAATATGCTGTTTGTGGGGTATAATTATTGATATATACTTTTTGGTGTTTTTACCCCTCCTTTGGGTAAGTAAAAATGATTCCTTGATGAATAATTTAAAAGCAAACCAATTTCCTTGCACTCAATAACAATGATTTTCAACACTTTCAAGTTGATATATATAAATACCATATTATAATGTAGAATGAAGATACATATATGTGTGTAAGAAAATGGTTGATGACAAGGCATTGTCAATTTGTCACACAAAAGAGAGAGTGAGAGAGTACTTAGATTTATCTATTTGTCTGGCAAAACACCATCCAAAATGAATGTGTTTTCTATACTTTATTAATATTTTATTTATTTAATATGTTTAATTTTTATTTGTTGGTGATTCTGTTGTTACTTAATTTGTGTAATTTTACTTTAGCTGTCCAGTCTGTCTATTTATGATATATTTACCACTAAAATTTCAAAGTTCAGTACTATTTGATAAAGCTATGATGAATATTATGGAGGTTAGATTTGCATATCAAATGATATACAACAACTAAAACTTTTTGGAACAGCAGTTCTTGACTTTTTTTTTCTTTTCTTTTACTACCTTATTATTTACAAGAGTGTTAAATCATGGGTTTGCATCAAAATGATTTTATTTTTGTTACAAAAAAAAAAGAAAAAGATATAGTACAAATCATGAGTTTGGGCAAAAAGGACGAAAGATTTAACTTTTTTTTTTACCATTGACAGTACAAATCATGGGTAAACACACAAAAAGACACATAATGTTACAAAATCTACAAGAATCGAATCTTTGGGATTTATCCATGAAAATCAAATCAATTTTTTTTTGTAATCCTCCTCAATAAAAAAAAATAAAAAAAAATCAGGGTTTTGGATTTTATGTTTAAAGTTTTAAGATTGTTCTTCCACTTTATACAGTTTCACTTTCACAGTTTCAATATAACATGAAAAAAGCTATGATTTTGATGCAAGAACCTCCCACTAAATTTGCTTTCCTTTGTGGGGATCCACATTTTTTGAGAAAAGATTTTAAGAAGGATAGATTGATAGATAGATAATCATAATCATAGTTGAAGTGAAAGCGAAAACCCGGTTTAGTTCTTGGGTGACAAAAAGGTCTACATCTTTCGTCGTCGACATCAATAGCGACTAACATGTTATGATGAAGCAAGAACGTGAAAAATGTTCACAAAGAAATGTTTTATTAAGTCAATTTCTTGAAATGGAAAAGACATTGTTTTGAGTCATGATTAAGAATATTAACGTTAATGAAAAAAGAACAAAAGAAACAACAGAACAAAAGAGATCATTACAATGTACAATAGAGCAGATGAAGCTGTCGTTGAATCTTCTGTTCATGTCATTAATGTTCTTAACTACAACCTTGGACCTTTTGAACCAATAGTTTGATGATGATCACGACAAGAGAAGAAACCGA
The DNA here is from genome assembly GCA_011420285.2 of Erysimum cheiranthoides. Lineage (NCBI taxonomy): Eukaryota > Viridiplantae > Streptophyta > Magnoliopsida > Brassicales > Brassicaceae > Erysimum > Erysimum cheiranthoides. Next base: position 20,356,428 of record CM022179.2, read on the forward strand.
AATAGAAGTCGATTCACATTAGATTTCATTACTATTGACGCTAAATTTGTGCAGAAACATGGAACTTTCTAATGGTAATATCATAAAGTCAAGAACTTTACAAGAGTCACTTGTATTCATGCATGAATTCCAAAACCAGTCTCAATATCATTGCTTAAGTTCGAAAAAGGACACGGCAAAAATCGCCTAAAATTATGATCGAAATAGGCTAAAAGAAATACAATGATATGGCTCTCTTTCTCACCTCCTAAAGGAGCCAAGTACAAATTGAATTAAGGGTAGTAACAAAAAAAGTAAGAAAAAAAAAATGAATTCAAGCAATCCTACAAAATGGCAAGTTCTAGTGAAAAACTAAATGGGGTAAGCCGGAGAAAATAGAAGTAAAAATTAACAAGTCACACTGAGGATGTATCGATGAGAACATCGTTTAGCACATCGTCTTCACCATTCGCCATAGCGAGCAGCTCTGCATCTCTTTCTTCCTCGTTTGAGAAATCTCTTCTTTCGAATTTCGAATTGGCTGATATAAAGATGAGCTTTTGGGCTCGATCCACGGCTGCGCGTGATCGCCCGTGTGAATTTACCCATCTCAAAACAGAGGAATTGCATTTGAACCCACAAGAAGTTGCGTGGAGGAAAATAAGCCTAACCGCAACTCTCCCCAATGACCTGAACTCACTAAGATAAGTTTCCCAAACAAGTCTACTGCTTTGCGGATTAGCTATCCTCATCTTTCCCGAAACGGGGTCTCTCTCCTTCATTTGGACAGCCCGAGCATAAACCGGATCAAGCCCTTCGGTTCTCCATTTCATTAGTTCCATCATTGCGATATGTGCCTCGTCTCTAGAGACAAGCCTTGTTATCAACTTATCAACATCTTTCTCTTGCTCAGGGGACAAGCATTTGAATGGAGGAAGATACTTTCCGCTGCTGTCTCTTATCAAGTAAAGCGGATCAAGTATAAACGCCGCAGCCCAAGCCGGGTGATAACTCTTCTTGAATCTTCTCTCAACAATCTTCTCAACTTGCCTCTCTTCAACTACATTGAACTTTGCATACCAATCTTTTATCTTGGATCTTAGCTCGTCCCAAAGCGGCAAACATTGCCCTATCAAAGGCCTCTCTTCCTCTATTCTCCGAGCCATTTCTTTAACGAGCTTCAACAGCAAATAAACCGCCTCTACCTCGTTCCAAAACCCGACATCACCAACCATTTCACCAACCTCTCTAGCCATATGATCCTCCATTAGAACAGCCTTACAAGCATCATCATGCATCACCAGCTGAATGGCTCTAGAGGAATTAAGCACATCCTCAAGGAGACTATACAATGGCTCAATCAAGGAACTATCCAAAGGCAAATGCAGCATCCTAGTTTCCCCTTGCTCTTGCAACTGATACTTACAAACCGCGTTTCGGACCTGCGCCGTGCTGTTGACGAAACTAACGAGCCTCGAGCAGCTTTGAGAGACTGATTTAAACAAAGGAAGCTCCTTCACGAAATCTTGAATCAAACTGTTGAATCCTTGAAACTGACAAGAGAGATTCACCATCCATTGATGCTGGCTCTCAAGATTCCTCAATGCTTTACTCATAAACCTATCTGAAACAATCCCAACACACCTCTGAGGTGAATTCCCACAAATACCCCTCACCGTCTCCCACAAAACCTCCTCCGCGTAGTTAGACGGCACAGCTCCGTTCACGAACACAGCTCGTCTATACAAACTCGTCCCATTAGGCAAATTCACAACCAAATTCACCAAATTCTCTCCGGAGTTTTCGAATTTCCATCCATCAGAGGCAATCTGAAAGAACATTGCGTCGTGGATTCTCGATTCAGCCTCAGCTCTCGAATCCTCGTACTTCAAATCCAACCTTCCGGTAACAAAATCTCTCCTTGAGATAATCGGTAAACCAACTTGAGTCAAGAAAGCTCTCAGCTTTGGATGCTCAAGACCAGATAAAGAAACAGAGCCACAAGATTCAAACACCCAATCAGAGAGAGAATCTAACGCAGATTCTATCTGAGCTTTACTTAGATTCTGCGTCTGAGACGTTTTAGGACTCTTGAGCTTCTTCACACTATCTTCAAGCATAGCTAAAGGACCCAAATCATCTTTTCCACCAGAAAGCATCAAATGCGGCTGCTGCGTTACCGGAAACCCCCCACAGAATCTCGACGGATCAACAACACTGAGAGGCGTCACATTATAAGACCCTTGATGATGATGATGATGGTTGAGAGCTTCAGAGGAATTACGTTTCCGGTGAGAGGAAGACGTTTGAGGCGGAGGAGGTGGTGGAGGAGGAGAGATTGTTGAGATGGGTTTAGGTAAAGAGTTGAAATTGGGACAAGTTCCACGTTTGAGATGCTCAGAAGCAGTTCGAGAAGGGTTAGAAGCAGAGAAAACGGCGTCGCATAAAGAGCAACGGAGCTTAACGGCTTTAGGGAAACCAGTGTCGGTGTTGTGAAGTAAGATTGGTTCAAGATGACTCCAATACCACGCGCCTTTGCCTTTTACTGCTTTTGTTCTTACCATCATTAATCCTTCGTAACGCTTTTGTAACGCCTTTGTTGCTAATTCTTCTGCTGACGCTAGTGGCTGTGCTGCTGCTTGCTGCTGCGAAGACGGTGACTGCGATTGCGTTTGCGTTTGCTGTTGTGTCGCCGTTGTTGCGTTTGTCGTCGTCGCCATTGCAAAGTCAAAAACTTAAAACAACGAAATTAAGCAGAGAAATTCTCGAAATTTTAATGAATTTTCTCGGGATTGAAGAGGAACTTTCCCGGAAAATGTAAAAACTGAAAATTTTCCCGGAAAATGGAAGAAAATTTTTCTGAGAAAGGGTTTAAGCAGGAGTTGTTGATTCCTTAGTTTTTTTCTCGTTGTTTTAAACGACGAAAAGAGTTTTAAAAAAAATATAGCGTCAAATTTTCAGCCCGGAAAATCCACCGGCGGTCGGAGATAATCAGAGTTCCGGCGATATCTCATGATGACGGAGATGAGAAAATGAAGAAGGAAAAAAAAAAACTGACTCTCTGTTTTTTCTTCTCTCTTCTCAAAAAACCAAAAAAAAAAAAAATCTTTTAAACTCTCTCTGCTCTCACACTGATCGTTTCTTTCGATTTTTTTTAAGAGACTGAGAAATTTCAAAGGAGAAGAAGAAAGAAAAGAAAGAGACAGTAGAGAGAGAGAGGAGAGAGAGAAAAAGGAGGAGAAGAAAATAAGGGAGACAAAAGTGAATCTCACGCGCTTGAGTGAAGCGCGTGTAGTAAAAAATTAGTAAACATTGAAGGAAAACGTTTGATAGGAACAAGGTGAGACCAGAGTCCCACGTCGTACGAGAACGGAAACAAAGCATTGGTTGTTTCAGTCTTCTCACTTCTTCTTCATTGGTACGTGTCTCTCACGCTCTCCATAAAGGATTTTTTTATTTATATTATTATTGTTGTTACAACTTTTTTAAAAAAAAATTAAATCACTTTTTTTTTAATAATTTTTTTTTTTGGATGTCTCCTGCTTTCATATTTTTCTGTTTTTTTGAGTGAATTGTTGGGTTCTTGTGTGGAAGAGGTCTTCGTCTGTTTCCTCTTTTCCTTAATTTAATATTTGTTCTACTATTCTATAGTATCAAGTATTCCACGTAATCAAATTTGGTATAATTCGTGTTATGAACTAACCACCCATATAATTTATTAACAGGGGAAATCATTCAATGGAATAAGCAGAAACTTAGTACAAAATCATTTAATGATTTAAAGTAGATAATTGTGTGAAAGTGTTAATAAATGAGTGAAGGAAAGATTATGGAAATGTGTTTTTGTTAATTTAATATAAATTTACTTTTTTTTATTATGATTATTATAAAAGAAAGGAAAAATACAAAAATGATGAGTGGGGTTTCCATTTGTGTCTTGTTGTCTATGTGGGATATATTCAGAATGTGGGCATAAAAGGGCAACCTAGGAATTTAATTTGTTTCTATAGGGACTGTGTCTGTAGAGAGAGAGAGTGTTGTTGACCAAAAGGACATTCTTTAGTAAATACTTATTTATTTCATGAATTCAGTAAAAATATTTATGTCCAAATATAATTGAATGTTGACAAAAAATAAAAAATATATATATTTATTGAATATAATTGGTGTAATAATTCCCACCAAAAAAAAAAATAATTGGTGTAATAATACACACATTTACTCACCATTCATAATTTGCTTCTACTCCAAAGTGGTATAAATGCATGTTACAAATAGAAACACTGCTTTCAATTTTGTTGAAAATACAATGTATACGTAAATTTTCTATATCCAGTGTAACTGATTAACTGGAATACTATATGAAAACATTTTGTTGAAACTTGATAATTATATTACTGACAATACGTTTTACCACTGATTTTTAATTTTAATCTGACTAATATAGATATACTACTACTACTATTTTAAAAAAAATGTAATTAAGAAAAGTCATTTAATTAAAAATATCATAAGTACATAAATGATAAATTTCGTTGAAAACAATAAAATGAATAAATAACATAATAAATGTCTTAACATTAAAAAACAAAAAAAAACATAATAAATGAACGTTTCGTTTTTTCCGTTACGTTTGTTTCGCTCATTACATGTGAATTCTGTTGTTTAATTTATCAGCATTATGTTCAAAAAAAAAAAAAAAAAAAAAATTATCAGCATTATGGAAAGCCTTTTTTTTTTTTTTTTTTTAATCTTAGATGTGTTATTTTGCTATTGAGTAGATAGATTCTCTTTTCCTACTAAAATACTTGACTTTTTAATCTCTCCTTTTTTTTTTCACAACGACTTTTTACTCTCTTTTTTAACTGTCTTGTGTGGTATTCATGAGTCTCATGGTCGTTACAACACTCATTTCATGTTTTTCTTTTTGCTATTTACTTTGGTTCTCTTTTTAGATTACATATTCGCTCCTAGCTTAATATACCTGTATGTGTTATTTGTTGTGGAATTTTGAATTTATCGTATGCAAACTATAAAAGAATGTAATTAATACATTACCGATCACAAATTCTTATTGGACATGACAGTTAATTTTGTAGACCATAGTGTTCTTTTTATGATCGATTGGTGTTAATCAAATATTTTGACTAGATTGGATCAAATATGTGAATCTGTTTCTACAGGATACATCCTAGGTACCACGATACTAAAATGATGACGGATGCACAGGTGTTATATAATTAGTTTGGATATTATTTTATACACAAATACATATAGTTATATAGTTAGTGTTCATTGATTTTTTTTTTAAATACACATTAAAAAAAAAATGTAAACATCCATACACATGTTTGACTACAATCTTGTTATTTTGCTGTCAATTATAATATTAATTCCCACTTTTGGTGCTTGTACGAAAAAAAAAAATCACACAAAAAACGTAAGTTATTTATCTCTTCGCAAAACATGTGGATTTAGATATTCACTTTTTCTACCTTGCAATATTGTCATCGAATCCATAACTCATCTAGCTGTCGATATCCCTATATCTTTGATTATTAACGCAATGAGATTGAGCTATCTTAATCAAATGTCATTCTCTATAAAAAAAAGGATGCAAATGCTTTCATAAGATCTAAAATATATTACGTAGGGTTACAAAATGAAAGAATGTTTGGGTCATATTTCTATTTATTTTCTACAGTTACATATATATATATATATACTATTTGATTCTTGGAATTTAGATACATGATTTTTCACTACAGTCTATTCTACTTAACTTTTGTAGACCCGCACCATCTGTTCTTAATTTATTTTAAGACTTTTTAATTTATTTAAAATATTTTTAAAAAGATAAAAAAATCCAACATCAAAAGTTAAATCTCTGTATAGAAATGATATATAACAGATGAGATAAATAAAATAAAGAAAAAAATACCTAAAATAAACCAATAATTAAAGTATACAAGTGGAGATTAGTAGGAGTCAAGATTTAATTGGTCAATGTCTTCATGTCAATATAGCCACACGTCACAACTGTCTCCCACCTTCTTGTGTACGATCGTATAATGTACTTATTATGATTATATACGATAATTTTTGTAAGAAAATAAAAAAAATCGTACTATAATAAATAGACCAGTCGAAATATTACAAGATGAATGGTCCTTAATTTGAGAATTATCCTTAGTGTTATATATCATCCGCAAGAATCCAGAGAGGTTATCTTCTAAAGTTTGTATCTTTAGATTATCTTAAAACATTATGGGGTGTATTTAATTAAACATTTGGAATGATATTTATAAATATTTTAAATATTCCAAATTAATATTTTGAATACAATATATTTAAATCTAGCTACTGTTATTGATAATATTTTAAACATTTTATTTGTAATGATTTTAAGATTTGAAATTCCAAATCAGATTTATTTCACATTCACCCTGACGATAAGATCAAGATACACACTCAAATTACAGTATTTTCAATTCCTTATGATATCAAGTATATGTCTCAACGACAATCATAATCCCAACACACATTATAGAAAAAGTTTTTACAACAAATTTTCCTCCGTCTCTCAAAAATTTCTAGGAGATGTTAAACTCTAGTTATTATTATTTTTTTTTCTATTTAAAACAGAAAATTCAGACCCAACTAAAATAAACGGAATCCAACAAAAAAAAACCCACAAATAAAACTAAAATAAAAACAACAACTAATCTAAATTAGTACTCTTACTAATTAACCCACCGTATATTAAGTTTTTTACCATTGAATATTGACACATTCATTTGTTCAACTATAAACAAAACAAATGTGGAGATTTATTTGTCTCAATTCTCACGTGAGAGAATTCCTATTATTATTTTTCCAATTACCCCGCTGCACGTGCTAACTCATTTTTCACAAATCTTTTGTTAATTGTTACCACAATCTTTTTGTGAGTTTTGTCTCATCTCTTTTTTTTTGGTTCAAAATCTAATCTCATCTCAAAAGAAACTTTTAATAGCTTAATTTAATAATCGAAAATGCAAACCAATTTTCATTTCTTTTTTTGGTAAGGAAAGAAGGATTAAGTAACAAACAAATTAAAGAAGGATTAACCAAATTTTAAATGAAGCAAAGAGTAAAAGTAGACAAGAAACACTAACTAAATTTGACTCTCGTAACTCGCATGATTTTGTCCTTACAAAAGTCACATCAAAGGCATGGGTAGTTAACATTGCATACAAAAAAAATCTTTTTTCCCATGAATTATTCCCACTTTAACAAAACTATGGTTACTAAATACTACTTACTACTACTGGTATTATACAGAATAATCGAATGATTTCATAAATTTACGTGACTATTTTAAGCTGGTACGTTGTATTTCGTAAATTTAGTCACAAAAGATAATTTAAATTCTGTATTTCGTTTTTACAGTTTATAAGTAGCCCTTCTTAAGTAAAAGATACAAATGTAATTTTTTTTGTTTTAAATGATGTTCGTGTTTTTTATGTGTGTCGGCATACGTGTATTTTACGGAGAAATTTTTTGATTGTATATCTAAATGATTACAGTAAAAGCAGTAATAAGAAAACTATTAAAAACATAAAAAGATGATTATATCATAATAAAATATTACGGTGACAATAAAATTTGCTTCATTTACAAGCTTGTGGTATTAGAAATTCTCTGTGCCAACCACTCCACTACGTTGTGTGTAGAGCTGATCAATACAAACCACAAAAAGATAAATATATACATATTTATATACACACATGTATAATAAAATACGAGTCACAAAAGCACATGATTGAAAATATATAATATATATTATTGTTTTTTTTTTGGTAAAATATTACTGTTTTTATTTTATGAACTTGGATAGTTTCATTAATTTTGACGGCAAACACTATCATTCAACCTGATATATCATTTTCTATAATTTTTTTTTTTTTTTTTTTTTTTCTTTCTATAATTGTTCCAGGTAAGTTGCAAAAGAAGTAAGTTCGAAGAATCAATCTATGTAAATCGGAGATGATTTAAATGGATTAGTTAAGATGACTGAAAAGACACTGGTGTGAGATTTAACAAAAATATAACACTAGTTAGGATGAGTTGAGCCATGAGATTGATGATTATCACCACGTGTACGGTGTGGATCTACTGCATACGTGCAAATTGTTTTCAATAATTTCTCATAATGGTTTATCTATGACTTATGTATCAATAACTATAATTCACTAACAAAGGTCTAACAACTTATGGTAGAAAACTCCATACAATAAACTAGATCCTGTAATATTTTTTGTTGGAGAAATGGTTAGAGAGAAAGGTAACTACAGTAAACTTCATATTCTATTTCCCTTTTTAAAAAAAGTAGATTAAGTAACTAAAATAACTTTTAAACGTGGCAGTAAATTAGGCCATACTTTTTGTTTCTGGTCAACAATTCCTACACTATTATTTGAGCAATATTACAACATTTTGAACGTGTTAGATTTCGTTTCACTAGAGAAGTCATTAGAAGCATTATCTCTACACTATTATATATTAGAAATATATATTAACTCACTTTCCTTATTTTACTCTATTATAATAAATCGTTTACCATAAAAAAATCCAAAGTAGTAATTTAAATTTTAAACAACTTTCCTAATATTGAGCACTATTAATTAAACAATTTTTTGTACAGCATTAAACAATAATTATGATATACAAATTATTTATTATAATTTTAACAATATTTCCATATTTTCACATTATTAATTACAATAATTACTATGAAATCCGAATTAGGTACTTGACAAATATATATATTCACATATCTTTTTAAAAGTATACAAAATATATCTCCTAAAATTTAGACATAGTTTTCTATTTTAAAAAACTATTTTTTAAAAAAAAATCATAAGTAAATATACAATCATATATATATATATATATCATATATATATAAGACATAAGTAATTCCAAATTTCTGATTTTTTTTAATTATTTAAATTTTAAAAATTTGAAAACAATATTTCTTATTGTTAGAAGTGAAATATAATTAATAATAAAAGAAAAGATATCAGAAATATCAATTTAAATAATAGACGTTAAAAAAAATTATTTTGAATTGAATAATAATAAATTATTGCACTCTTATACTAACGAATTCTTTTAAAATACCAAAACTACATAATTAATTTTTAATCAAAAACTGAAATATTAAAACTCTATTTTATCTATATTTTATTATATTAAAAAAATAAAATATTTGTAGATTAAAATATTCTAAAATTTAATTTTTTGTTTGGTAGGGATATTCTATAATTTAATTAGAATAGAAATAAAACAAAGTTTAGAATAATTATTTTTTGAAAAACGGGCTATTACTAAATAAAATTGTAATTGTATAAATAAATATATTTTTAAACTGTTACAAAAAATTAAAAAAATAATTTTAAAAATATTCCTTTAACATATCCCGAGATTCCTAATTTTCTAATCTACCATTTATTTCGCATTCCATAATATATGGTAAATATCTAACAAATCTGATTTTATGGCCAAGATATTCTCGATTTACCATCGAACTTAACCTAACCACTATAACCTCTATAAATATGATTTCACTAACAAATGAAATCTCACATCACTATTTTACCTTTTCTCACAATAAAAAAAATCCTTCCAAAAATCAATGGCTCCTTCATTTGTCATTCTCTTCAATCTCTTTGCTTTTCACTAACTATGAAAGCAAACAAAGAATTTCTTGAGTAAGTGACTCAAGTCTCTATTTTAACTTCATGATTGTTAGATTCTCCACTTACTTATGTTTTTTTTTTCTTAAAATAACCCAAGACTATTTGACCTTAAACGGTTGTACTTCACAAATATGTATCCTCTATATATGTTAAACTATCAACCATTTCAGTTATTATTATTTTTTTTTGGTAAACTCAACCATTTCAGTTATGTACATAAAGTAGTTAACACAATTTTATAAGTCGATATGTGATAAGTGTTTCAATATGTTGTAGGATGAAAATTGCAGAAAAGGGAATTGTCAAGAGAATGAATGATCAACCTCGGACTACAAAAAGAAACATGCTACAACAGCTAATCTACCTTATAATAATATACTATGAACTCACATACGTGATATCAAATAACCTAATCTATTTAATCTTCCCAAAAATGAAGCATGTATATCCCCGCGGTGCACCGCGGGTCACTATCTAGTTAGGCCAATTATTTGAAACATGAAATGAGACATAAGGGTTTCTGTGAAAAAAAAAAAAAAAGAAATGAGACGATGTAATCGGGTCTGCGCGCCCAAGACGTGTTCGCTTATAATTTACTTTTCTTAATAAAATGGAGAACTAGTTCCCCGTCTTCTACCAAAAAAAAAAACAAAAATTGTTAGGAAAAAAAAACATACACACATCGAAAAGCTGAAGCTTGTTTTTCGCAACTAGAAAACAGCTGGCTTTTATCAATCACACATGATTGAAGGAGCTCTTGGGTGTCACACTTTGCGTAAAAAATCTCAAAGATAAAAAGTAAAAAGTAAATACAAAATTGATTACAACTCTCTTCTTAACTGGGCTTAATTTCTTGACCAATGGGCTTTAAATACCCGGTACGATTATAATAGTAATATAAAACCGATGAGAACCGGGAATTGATTTTATCGGTTCAACAAAACAAAAAGGTCAAAAACCGAAAGTTATGTACCTTCTTCTTCCACACTAGTTCCGATCAGAGAATCTCCAACACAGAGATTGAAACTGAGATTTTCCGACAACATTATAAGAAACTTATCTCTGTTTCTCATTGAATTTTAGAGATACAGAAGCTTTAAATTAGAAGAAGAAGACAGCGTAATCGAAACGGGGTAGGAGGAGGAAGGATGGGAGAGGTTTGGACATGGATTATTTCATTCTTAATCCTAATCACTCTTGTCGGACTCATCGTCTATCAGGTTCGATCTGATTCCCAATTTAAACAAAAACCCTAAAAACTTATACTTTGGTTCTATCGAATCTTCTTGCTTATTGTGTTTGGATAAACTCTGCTTAGGGGCTTGTTCGAGCACTGAATTGAACTAAATTTAGGGTTTTTGTGTTCTTTCAATCATAAATCGTTTGTAAGTTAGTAACTTTAGGGTTTGTGGATATAAACTAGTAATCTGTTAACTGCCAACAGTTTTTGTTTCTTAAATTCTTTAAATGGTTCTTGATATTGTGTATTGAGTCTCTAGTAGATGTCATCTTCTCAATTTGTATCAATCCGTCAAGTCTTTGTGAGTTGTATTAGAGTTTACTTCATCTTGTTCCTTGATTAATGAGCTCTGAAAAATGGAGTTGATCTATAGTGTTTTGAGTTTAGATCATGATTATATGTGTAATGAGATTTTAAGAAACCGGATATGTTACAGGAGAATCTTGATAACATGTCTCTGGTCTTTTGCTTTGCTTGTGATATGCTGAAACTGAATGAAGTACACAATATGCTTAATTTGTAAAGAAAGTGATAGATGCTTATCGATATAAGTTTATTTTTCTTGCAGCTTATTAGTTTGGCTGATCTCGAGTTTGATTATATCAACCCTTACGACTCTGCATCAAGAATAAACTTTGTTGTGTTACCAGAATTCGGTCTTCAAGGGTTTTTATGCTTATTCTACCTCGTAACGGGTCATTGGTTCATGGCACTCCTTTGTGTTCCTTATCTCTACTATAATTTCCATCTGTGAGTCTATTCTTTTAACAATTTTGGAGCAAGTTTGATCATTCAGTGTCAAGCTCATTTTGATCATTCTTTTCTATTGTTAGTTACTCGAGAAAACAGCATTTGGTAGACGTCACAGAGATCTTCAACTTACTCGATTGGGAAAAGAAGAAAAGACTCTTCAAGCTTGCTTACATAATCCTCACTCTCTTTCTCACCATCTTCTGGTAAATAAACCTCTATGCTCTCTTTACTTAAATCATGAAATCAGATAAAAAAACTTATGTTGCAACTTCCTTTTCAAGGTTAATCTATTCAACGCTTGATGATTACGAGGACTGAACCGTGCTCTCGAAGATTCTACATTCCTGTGACAGGCAACAAACGGTTTGATCAAACCCCTCTCTTACTATTTGACACCGAGCTTGAAGATACAGCGCTATGACATGAGAAGGAAGGTTTTGTTTTTCTCTGTATGTTAATTACTGGTTTTGTGAGGTTAGAGATTTCTGTAAACCAGATTTTATAGTCATTAGAGATCATTGTGGATCTTGTGGTAGTTAATATATTTAAACCCTCTAACTTATTCAGAAGGTTTCTTCTATTTAGCTTTATAAGAATTGTTAACTTCTTCAATTGTGGTGAAGTCCGAAGAATAATAATCTTTATCATCGTGGTGAATTCTTCTCTAGATTTTGATCATCCGAATCGAAATTTGTATGGTACTGATCAAGATCTTCGTTGGATTCTGAATCTCTTAACCTTGATTTCTTCTTAAAACCCTAATTAATGTTTGATGACTGGAAAAGAAAAAACCCAAATCATCTCTCGATCACGCTTTTGATTTTCCTGAATTTCGTGTGGACTATGTGGTCGTAAAGTGTGGATTTGTGGATGAATTTAATGTTAAATTGCAAAGATTTTTCACTCGTATTGAATCTTATTCGCATAGGGTTTATTGTTTCGTGAAGTGGATTAAGAAACTATAGCACTAGGGTTAAGGTTAAGCACAAAGTTAATTAGTGTTAAGTGTTGTTAATTTGAGCTATAGATTGGTTTCAATAACATCAAGCAAACAAAGTAATCGAGCTTCGAGTTGATTGATTCACATGACTGAATTTCGACAAATTTCCGAGTGTTGTTCTGAATTGCTAAACATATATGTTAACTGTAGATTTAGTCATGTTCTTGAATGCAGTCTAGTTTCATTCTATTGTTAGTTTGATCTACGATCGGTTTGTCGAGAAAGCACAAGTAAACCGAGTTTTTGATTTGATTTCGAAATGTCTTGAGTCTCTTTTTGATAACAAATGTTATTTACAGTGTTGGTGATTTGTTATGTTCTTGAAATGTGCTTATGGTTTCAGGTTCTTTGCTTCAAGATTCAATGGTTAACTCAATCAAAGGAATCTTCATCTCATGGTACATTACCTTCTTTGTTAATAAACTCAATCCAATCACAATTCACAACCTTTTTATCTAAACGTTGATGCCAAATCTTTGGTGTTTTTTCTTGCAGTGATGTTCCCATGGCACAGTTCATTGCACATTTGAACAATTCGTTGCCTCCTTCACAGAAGTTCATAATTCAAGTAATGAAACAGGACACTACTTGTATGTTTGTGAAGCCCCATGCTGAGGAGATGATACGCAGCGCTGTCTCCAAGTTCAGGGACCAAAACTCTTACGGAAAATAGAATTGATCGGTTTTTTTTTTCCGCGGTTTTTCGGTTACTAGATGTTGATATGGATCTTAATGTAGTGTGAGATAAAAAAGGATTTGTTGGAAATCTCTGATGAAAAACATGTTGGTTTGAATTAGTATGCAGGATGAGATAAAAGAAAAATTGAATCCTTTTGCTCTGATTATTGATCCGGTTTGGTCCTGACAAACCGAAATTGTTTACAATTTGATAATTACAAAACGCAAACCGGTAATCCCCAAATAACAAAAGTAACTAAACCGGTTTAGAGCAGTCACTCTCTCTCGGTGGTCTGTCATTGATGGAGGAAAGGAAAAATGAGGAATAAGATTCGGAGTCAGAAATCGAGAAGAGACCTAATCAGGCGAAGATGAGGAGAGCGTTTGTGATTGCGTCGACGGCGAAGAGATTTGTTCATCGGAATCTTCTTGAGAAAGGTAAACGTGGAACGGTTTCTTCTTCCTTTAGTCATTGCAGTTTCTGTTGTTGCTGGGTTCGAGCTTCTTCAAGCATTAGTGGTGATCTACGAGATAGATTGAGCAAAACTCGGCTTCGTGATATAAAGTTAGATGATGCAATTGATCTGTTCAGTGAGATGGTCAAGTCTCGTCCCTTCCCTTCCATTGTTGAGTACAATAAACTGTTGAGTGCCATTGCTAAGATGAAGAAGTTCGATGTTGTCATCTCTCTTGGCGAGCAAATGCAAAAGTTTGGGATTTCACATGATCTCTATACTTACAGTATTTTGATTAACTGTTTCTGCCGCTGCTCCCAACTCTCTCTTGCTTTAGCTATTCTTGGCAAGATGATGAAACTCGGTTATGAGCCTGATATTGTCACGCTTTCGTCGCTTCTCAATGGATACTGTCACGGGAAGACGATTTCTGATGCTGTAGCTTTGGTTGATCAAATGGTGGAAATGGGGTATCAACCTGATACTGCCACATTCAACACTCTAATCCATGGACTTTTTCTCCATAACAAAGCTTCAGAAGCAGTGTCTTTAATTGATCGAATGGTGCAAAAAGGTTGTCAACCAGATCTGTTTACTTATGGTGCGGTTTTGAATGGACTATGTAAGAGAGGTGACGTTGATTTGGCTTTAAATCTGCTCAAGAAGATGGAGGAAAGGAAAATAGAGGCTGGTGTTATAATCTACAGCACAATCATTGATGGCCTTTGCAAATACAGACATGTGGATGATGCACTCAAACTGTTCAATGAGATGGACAACAAAGGAATTAGACCAAATGTTGTTACCTACAACTCCCTCATAAGTTGCCTTTGTAATTACGGAAGATGGGCAGACGCTTCTGGACTACTAAGGGATATGATTGAGAAGAAAATCAGCCCGGATGTATTTACATTCAGTGCATTGATCGATGCGTTTGCAAAAGAGGGGAAGCTTTTAGAGGCTGAAAAATTGTACAAGGAAATGGTCCAAAGGTCTATAGCTCCTAATGTTGTCACTTACAGTTCATTGATCAACGGGTTTTGCATTCATGATTGCCTAGATGAGGCCAAGCAAATGTTTGATTTGATGATTAGCAAGGATTGTTATCCAAATGTAGTAACATATAATACTCTCATAAATGGATTTTGTAAGTCTAAGAGAGTTGAGGATGCTATGGAACTATTCCACGAGATATCTCGAAGAGGATTGGTTGGAGACACAATCACTTACAACACTCTTATCCAAGGATTTTTTGAAGCTGAAGATTGTGATAATGCCCTAAAAGTATTCAAAAAGATGGTTTCTGGTGGTGTGCCTCCAGATATTATAACATACAACATTTTTTTAGATGGACTTTGTAACAGTGGGAAGCTCGAGGAAGCATTGGTCATATTCCACGATCTGCAAAAGAGTGAAATGGAACTTAATATTGTCACATATAGTATTATGATTGAAGGGATGTGCAAGGCTGGGAAGGTGGAAAATGGGTGGGATTTATTTTGTAGTCTCAGCCATAAAGGAGTGAAGCCTGATGTTAAAACATACACTATAATGATCTCAGGATTTTGTGGGAAAGGTTTAAAGGAGGAAGCGGATGCGCTGTTCAGAAAAATGAAAGAAGATGGTCCTCTCCCAAATGACTGTACATATAATACGCTAGTTAGGGCACATCTTAAAGATGGTGGCACAGCCGCATCAGCAGAACTCATCAAAGAAATGAGGAGTTGTGGGTTTGCTGGAGATGCTTCAACTTTTGGCTTGGTCACTAATATGTTGTACGATGGGAGACTGGACAAAAGCTTTCTGGATATGCTTTCGTAAACCTTCCTTGAGGTGAATTCATTGTTATGTTGCTTTTCTATTAATTACTTCCTACAGTAGATTAGGTAACTGTTGTGTGTGAGCTTCATGAACATGACTGATACTGTTCTTTGATATTGCTCTGCTAGGTTTGAGTTGATCTTCGAGAATTTTACTTGTAAGATTACACAGAGATTATTATGCTTAATCAACATATTGTTAGTTTGATGATGTGAATATGATCACTAATGGTCCAATGTAGTATGGTGATGATAACTAAAATTTCAGGGTATTTGTTTCAAGATTCAATGGTTCTTGTTTACAACTCATTCGATCTCTGTTTTTTTTTTTTTTATATTGTTGTCTTTGATTTTTTTTTTTTTTGGTAAGATATTGTTGTCTTTGATTGTAGTCAAAATAATTTTACCTACATTGTTATAGTTTTATATGCGAAAGCCAACATCAATCTCCACAAATTGAGGTTTTTTACATGTTTTTAGTAAAAAGTGCGGATTTTTTAACCTATTTTTCTCACATTGCAAAAACCAACAAAATCAATCTCCAAGCCTAAACAAAAAATTTCCACTGGATAAATTTTTTTAACTAAACGAACAACGAGCTTTTAAAAAATCTTTAATTCCTACATATTTATGTAATTATTACGAGAGATGATTAAGATGATTACTAAGTTCATCTGACTTAGAAGTCGAGTGACCACAAACCATTAGCTAAAGAAATTACTAAACAGGTTTCAGTCACTCTCCTCTTTTGGTAGAACCAAACCGTCTGGTTCTATACAGGTGGGTAGATATGTATGTATGTGTATATTTGGTTACGGTTGTGTATAAGCTTCAAGAAGATTTCAGATTTCGAACGACGTCTCTGCCTAGAGCGAGACTTTCGTTTTGTTTCTCATCTTCTTTCTGCTTCCCAAAGCTCTCCTCATATATGGCATTATAATGTCAAATGGAGCTTATTCGTATCAGACTGTTTTAACCTTTTCAGTTAACTAGTGCAAACAAAGAATTTTTGGGTGAAATTTTGTGAACTGCAAAGCTTTTTAACCAGTACCGAATCACGATTACAACTGTTTTGGTAATTGAGAAAAAATGCTTATCATGACCCGCATTAATTAAGAGAATGTGGTAACTCCTACTCCTGTCATTTCGAGGTAACGAAGGCCTCCCTGCTGCTAAAGCTTACCATTATATAGGGTCTAAGTATAACCAAATCACAACATAATTTAAGTACTAAAACTTGACAGTACTTGTATGTTTGAGCAGTCACAGCTGAGCAGATGATCCACAGCGAGATCTCCATGTTCAACGACCAAAAGCTCTTTATGGAAAGCCTGACTCGATACGTTTTTCTCGGTTTTCGCTAACTAGACTTCGACATCTTGATCTTAATAAGAGTTGTCTTTAGTCTCTGATAGTCTGATAAGATGATGATGTTAGTTAACTTATCTAATTATACTAACGCTTCCTCCCAGATTTGGCAGTTTAACTCCTCTTTTTTCTGGTTTCGTTTTTGTTAAAATCATGCACGGTTAAGTAAATTTTCATACAGAAATAAACGAATGTATTAAAGTCAGCAATCATTTTTCTTTAACACTGAATAAGACCGAGTTTCAGTCAATTATTCTCATCTGTTTCTTTGCACTGTCTTTCATATTGTATATCACTGTAAAGTCGTTTTTGTTAAATAGTATATTTGCAGTTCTTCAATGGTTCTTCCGTTGTTTTCAGGAAATGGCATCCTTTCACGATTAAGTTCAATATTTCTTGGTTTTGCGCCTCCATTCCTTCTTATGTCTATTGGGTTTGTCTCTTTACAAGACTTGATTATAATTTAGAGTTCACTGATTATAGGGATTATTGCTTGTTCTCATGTTTCTACCATTTGTTTGCATATATGAAGCTGTCTTTTACAGTGCACTTGCCGTTGTGCTTTTGGCATGGATATTGTTTGAGAATGCTTCTCATCATTCTAGCAAAGTAAAAGATTCATCTCTGTCAGAAAAAAGACAGAGGAACATGTCACTATCGGAAGCGATGAGAGATACTTGCAGCTATCTGATGTGCGGATTCCTTTGAGTTTTGTAAGTCGTCTTCTCTGTTTCCTTGGTTTTATTATGATGCGAGCGAGATTATGAACTCTCTTACATCTTAAAAAAAGCAGTTATATGATTTAGTACTGTTATCTGTAGATGGTCTTGTTCAATGTCGCTTTCTTTGGAACTGGGAATTTTGCAAGTATAGCAAGTTTTGAGATAACATCTGTATACCGGTTTATCACAATCTTCAGAGTAAGTAACTGCAACATATTTTCTTTTCTTATATTCTTTGATTCTATAAATTCTTATGTGAACCGTTGCATTGCATCTGTACAGCCCTTTTTGATGGCAGCTCTTCTTATTTTCAAGCTCTTCATAACGTTCATGCTTGTCATGTGAGTATAAAAACTGAATCAAACCCAGTAATGATTAGTATAGAACTAGAAAATCGTTGTAGACAAAGATTCGAAGGGAGCTAGAATCGTTGCTTATGTTTCTAATTCACTCTTTTATTTTATTTTATTTTATTTTATTTTTTCATTTTTCTTTCATATCACACAGATACAATTAATCTATTTGATGAGATTTAATTTTATTTAATTGCCTAATAAAGAAAAATATCTACAAATATCCACTATAGATATTTAAAGTTCACTATGATGGAACACATTAAAGATTTAGCTGGGTAGTCAAACAGAATAAATGAGAATGAGACTCCAACTGTCAATTGTTTTATTAATGTATTTATTCTCTTAATATCACCTTTTTCTCATATTATCATTCCAATTAAAGTTTAGTATTTTTTTTCTTTTTCTTACAATTTTCTGAATTATACATATTCTCTTATAATCTATCTAATAATTTTCTAATTATTTAAATATTTAGTTTAAATTAATCTGATGTTAAAATTATTTTAATTTTTATAATAAATTTTAGTCCGTGCTATTGCTAGTAGTCTTATACTTTAGACAAACGCAGTGTGAAGCATGTGATGAAATGTGTATTTTTTTGTCTGATCTTTGATCCGGCTCGGTTCTTGTGACCCAAATTGGTTTATATTGTTTTCTTTTTCATACAGTAATTACTAAAGCGGAATTTTTTAAATTTGAAATCATCAAACCAAACCGTACCAGCGAAACCGGAAATGATTAGAAGATAATCTGAACCGTCAGATGCAAAATCTGGGAATTTCACATGATCTCTATACTTTACAATATTTTGATGGGATTAATCTGGGCGAGTTGAATACCTATGTGAATCTTGGAAGAGCATCGATACGGTTTAGGAACAGAGAGTGGTTTGATGACACAGAGTCTTCATTAATAACTTGGGCTTAGAAACAGTTACTTGGGCTTTAAAAAAAGATTAAGGAAGTAAATAAAACAGTCACGCGCGTCGTTAGAGCGTCCTTTTGACGCGCTTCAACCACAACATCTCCGATATCGAGCCGACAAAAGACTCACCTTCTCTTTCTCACAATCACACGAATTCTGTCTTCTTCTTCTTCTCCGTCACGTTCGTTGCTTTCCTCATTAGTTATGCCTTAAAAGCAAAAATCGAGTAAGCTTATTAAATTATTCGTGCCTTGGCTTCTTCAAGTTTCCGATTGATTATTTAGTTAATACATACATAGTTTAATTTACTACTTGGAATGATTATCTCTGTGACTCTTTTTATTTTTGTTACCGTTACTTCCATCTATCTATCTACCCATTCAATTATAATTCAGGTCACTTTTTTGATTTGAATCATGATCTTATCTTACTTTTGTAGGTTTCTTGCTGTATGAAATTCGTAGAGGAATGTGAATTCAAGAATCTGAATTTATTTTTGCCTGTCAGACAATTGCTGATTTTGGAATTACAAATACCTCTAAATAGTAATTGCTGCTTTTGGACAATCTAGTTCGCCGGAAGTTGCGATCTGCAGATTATTATCGTCTGGGAAATCAAAGGTTCTTCATTTTACAAAATCTAAATCTTTTCTTGTTAGGGTCGATACAATTAGTGACCATTGATCTTTTACTGAACGAATATGGATTATTCCTGTAAATATTCGATTGTATTTTTGTTAATATTGAGTTGCACAAATATAGGATATTGTTGTAACAGAGTCTCTGATATAAACTCTGTAATCTCATCAATAACAATCATCGATAATTCTCAGATTTTCAAGTGTAAAGCTATATCCTTTACAGCCAAAGTCAAAACACTTTTAAAATGGAAGTGGCTCATTGTCGTGTTACCAAATTAGTGGCACTTTGTTAACTTTTAATGTGACCACATCCTTTTTTGTTGATTCTGCAGATTTTGGTGTCTCTCTTTCTACTTTTCTCTGGCGTACTCTCAGTTGAGAAGATGAGAAGATTTATTGCGTTAAAGACAAAGAGATTTACTACTCATCAGCATATTCTGGAGAACGGTAATCCTGGAACTGCCTCCCCATTGTTTAGTCTTTGCAGTTACTGTAGGGGACGAGGTTTGTCTAGTGCCAGTTACGATTACAGAGAGATTTTGAGTAGAAATGTGTTACAGGATCTTAAATTAGACGATGCAATTGGTTTGTTCGGTGAAATGGTCAAGTCTCGTCCTTTCCCTTCCATTGTTGAGTTCAGTAAACTGTTGAGTGCTATTGCTAAGATGAAGAAGTTTGATGTTGTCATCTCTCTGGGCGAGCAAATGCAAAATTTGGGAATTTCACATAATCTCTACACTTACAGTATTTTCATTAACTGTTTCTCCCGCCGCTCTCAACTCTCTCTTGCTTTAGCTGTTCTTGGGAAGATGATGAAACTTGGCTACGACCCCGATATAATCACGCTTAATTCACTGCTCAATGGTTTCTGTCACGGGAATAGGATTTCAGATGCTGTAGCTTTGGTTGATCAAATAGTGGAGATGGGATATCAACCCGATACGGTCACATTTAACACTCTAATCCATGGACTTTTTCTCCACAACAAAGCTTCAGAAGCAGTGGCTTTAGTTGACCGGATGGTGAGCAAAGGCTGTCAACCGAACCTAGTTACATACGTTGTGGTAGTAAACGGAATCTGTAAGAGAGGTGATATTGATTTGGCTTTAAATCTGCTCAAGAAGATGGAGAAAGGGAAGATAGAGGCTGGTGTTATAATCTACAACACAATCATTGATGGCCTTTGCAAATACAGAAATGTGGATGATGCACTCAATCTGTTCAATGAAATGGACAACAAAGGAATTAGTCCGAATGTTTTTACCTACAACTGCCTTATAAGTTGCCTTTGTAATTACGGAAGATGGGCAGAGCTGGACTACTAAGCGATATGATCAAAAGAAAAATTACTCCCAATGTAGTTACGTTCAATACATTGATCGATGCGTTTGCGAAAGAGGGGAAGCTTTTAGAGGCTGAACAATTGTACAAGGAAATGGTCCAAAGGTCTATAGCTCCTAATATTGTCACTTACAGTTCATTGATCAACGGGTTTTGCATCCATGATCGCCTAGAGGAGGCCAAGCAAATGTTTGATTTGATGATTAGCAAGGATTGTTTCCCAAATGTAGTAACATATAATACTCTCATAAAGGGATTTTGTAAGTCTAAGAGAGTTGAGGATGGTATGGAACTCTTCTGCAAAATGTCTCGAAGAGGATTGGTTGGCGACACAGTCACTTACACTACTCTTATCCAAGGGTTTTTGAAGCTGGAGATTGTGGTAATGCCCAAAAAATATTCAAACAGATGGTTTCTGGTGGTGTGCCTCGAAGTATCATGACATACAACATTTTTTTAGATGGACTTTGTAATAATGGGAAGCTAGAGCAAGCATTAGTCATATTCCACGATCTGCAAAAGAGTGAAATGGAACTTGATATTGTCACATATAATATTATGATTGAAGGGATGTGTAAGGCTGGGAAGGTGGAAGATGGGTGGGATTTATTTTCTAGTCTCAACCTTAAAGGAGTGAAGCCTAAAGTTGTAACGTACAACACAATGATCTCAGGATTTTGTAGGAAAGGTTTAAAGGAGGAAGCAGATGCCTTGTTCAATAAAATGAAAGAAAACGGGCCTCCCCCAAGTAGCGGTACCTATAATACGCTTATCAGAGCACGCCTTAGAGATTGTGACGGAGCTGCATCGGCTGTACTCATCAAAGAAATGAGGAGTTGTGGGTTTGCTGGAGATACTTCAACCATTGGCTTGGTCACTAATATGTTGCATGATGGGAGATTGGACAAAAGCTTTTTGGAAATGCTTTCTTAAGACATCCTTGAGGTTGATCAGCTTTTCATAGTCGGCCTCCTAACAACTTATTCACAGCCAACTTTGTCAACTTCTCAGGTTTGCTGCGTTTCACTCTCTTCTCATGTTTGCTCTGTTTCGTCTTCTTCTCATATTTGCTCTGTTTCTCTTCATTCTCTTTTACTCTGTTCTCAGTGATAAATACATGTAACCGATACTTTTATTTATATGAGAGTAAATATTAAATTATTTCCATGTCAAACTCTCATCACTTCACTTCAGTGTGATATCACGTTTATCCATTATGAATTTCTTACACTCTAATTGTCTCGGCAAACAAAAGTAAAATTAGATGCTAAAATTGTTAGTGTTTGAAAGTTTGTAATGGTGAATATTGACAGTAAAAAAATTTGACATATGCGTAGAAGATAAACAAAAATGGTGGGAAGAAGAAAGCAAAATGTTCTATGGATGTACCAACTCATATGTTGTTTGTAACTACTAACTGATAAGCGTCTTGTATTTCGTTTCTAGGTTTATACAAGATCAGTGGTGACCATCAGAAAAAGTTCTTCCCTTTAAGAAAAGGGATCTCAAACTTGGTTTGGTTCTATTGTAGATTTGTTTTTCTGTACACAATTGTTTTGACTTTTGAGTTTGTGTTTCTTATAGAAATCTAAATCAAACCTAGTCTTAAATAATCTACCAAACATGAAAAAACAAATTATATCTGAGACATTGTCCAACGACTTGTGAAACATTTGAAATTTATATTAGTGGAACTTCTAAACCGATATAAACCGGTTTTGATCACCCCTTTTCGGTCTGATTTTGCTGGAGGACAAAAACACTCCGACTGATTTCTTGAAACCTAACCGGTTCAAAAATCTAAGACCGTCAATTTACCGGTTTAAGATTTTATCACTCAAAAACTTGTTGAAGCCTGATTTGGAGGATTCGCCGGAAGTTGCGATCTGCAGATTATTATCGTCTGGGAAACAAAAGGTTCGTCACTTTACTCTTTTCTATATTTGTTTGGCCTCATGAAAATTTAAGGATTTGCTTTGTTGATTGGGCTTTTCGATAATATGAAGAAAATTTGCATTTCCCGGTGACCGGAGTTTGTTCTGAGTTCTTCAAAATCATCTTTTCTTGTTAGGGTCGATACAATTATTGACAATTGATCTTTTACTGTGTAAAGCTTTAGCCTTTACAGCCAAAGTCTAACACTTTTTGAAATCGAAGTGGCTCATTGTCCTGTTACCAAATTAGTGGCACTTTGTTAACTTTTAATGTGACAAAATCCTTTTTGTTGATTCTGCAGATTTTGGTGTGTCTCTTTCTACTTTTCTCTGGTGTACTCTCAGTTGAGAAGATGAGAAGATTGATTGCGTTAACGGCAAAGATATTTACTCATCAGCATATTCTGGTGAACGGTAATCCTGGAACTGCCTCTCCATTGTTTACTCTTTGCAGTTACTCTAGGGGACGAGGTTTGTCTAGTTTGAGTTACGATTACAGAGAGATTTTGAGAAATGGACTTCGTGATATAAAGTTAGATGATGCTATTGATCTGTTCAGTGAGATGGTCAAGTCCCGTCCCTTTCCTTCCATTATTGAATTCAGTAAATTGTTGAGTGCAATTACTAAGATGAAGAAGTTTGATGTTGTCATCTCTTTGGGCGAGCAGATGCAAAATTTGGGAATCTCACATAATCATTATACATACAGTATTTTGATTAACTCTTTCTGCCGCCGCTCTCAACTCTCTCTTTCTTTAGCTGTTCTTGGGAAGATGTTGAAACTTGGCTATGAGCCCAGCATTGTTACGCTTAACTCGCTCCTCAATGGATATTGTCACTGTAATAGGATTTCTGATACTGTAGCTTTGGTTGATCAAATGGTGGAAATGGGATACCAAACCGATACTGTCACATTTAACACTCTAATCCATGGACTTTTTCTCCACAACAAAGCTTCTGAAGCAGTGGCTTTAGTTGACCGGATGGTGAGCAAAGGCTGTCAACCGAACCTAGTTACATACGGTGTGGTAGTAAATGGAATCTGTAAGAGAGGTGATATTGATTTGGCTTTAAATCTGCTCAAGAAGATGGAGAAAGGGAAAATAGAGGCTGGTGTTATAATTTACAACACAGTCATTGATGGCCTTTGCAAATACAGACATGTGGATGATGCACTCAAACTGTTCAATGAAATGGACAACAAAGGAATCAAACCAGATGTGTTTACCTATAACTCGCTCATAAGTTGCCTTTGTAATTACGGAAGATGGGCTGAATCTACTGGATTACTAAGAGATATGATTGAGAGAAAAATCAGCCCAGATGTATTTACATTCAATGCATTGATCGATGCATTTGCAAAAGAGGGGAAGCTTTTAGAGGCTGAACAATTGTACAAGGAAATGGTCGAAAGGTCTATAGCTCCTGATATTGTCACTTACAATACATTGATAAACGGGTTTTGCATTCATGATCGCCTAGATCAGGCCAAGCAAATGTTTGATTTGATGATTAGTAAGGACTGTTACCCCGATTTAGTGACTTATAATACACTTATATATGGATTTTGTAAGTCTAAGAAAGTTGAGAATGCTATGGAGTTCTTCCGCGAGATGTCTCGAAGAGGATTGGTTGGAGACACAGTCACTTACAACACTCTTATCCATGGGTTTTTTCAAGCTGGAGATTGTGATAATGCCCAAAAAGTATTCAAACAGATGGTTTCTGGTAGTGTGCTTCCAGATATTATGACATCCAACATTTTGTTAGATGGACTTTGTAATCATGGGAAGCTAGAGAAAGCTTTGGTCATATTCCACGATTTGCTAAAGAAAGAAATGGAAATTGATATCGTCACATATAATATTATGATTGAAGGGATGTGCAAGGCTGGGAAGGTGGAAGATGGTTGGGATTTATTTTGTAGTCTCAGCCTTAAAGGAGTGAAACCTGATGTTGTAACGTACAGTACAATGATCTCAGGATTTTGTAGGAAAGGTTTAAAGGAGGAAGCAGATGCCTTGTTCAATAAAATGAAAGAAAACGGGCCTCTCCCAAGTAGCGGTACCTATAATACACTTATCAGAGCACGCCTTAGAGATTGTGACAGAGCTGCATCGGCTGTACTCATCAATGAAATGAGGAGTTGCGGGTTTGCTGGAGATGCTTCAACCATTGGCTTGGTCACTAATATGTTGCATGATGGGAGACTGGACAAAAGCTTTTTGGAAATGCTTTTTTAAGACATACTTGAGGTTGATCAGCTTTTCTATTGGTCACTTCTAAACACAGTTGTTATGTTCTCATGTTACATGTGGATATAGATATGTATAGCGGGAGCTGTTGTGTCTAAGCTTCATAAACATGACTGAAGTTCTTTGTCATTTACCTGCTAGGTTGCAAACATGAGTTGATGCAAGTTCAAGGTTATTTCCTTGGATTTGTACTCTTCCATGTATTTTAAGTTCCTTTGTTCGTTGGATTTTGAATCTCTTCACCTTGAGTTTATCCCGATCACTTGATGCTTCTGAGTTTTTCTGAATTTCTTGTATACTACAAAGCTTTCCACTCGTACGGCATGTTTGTTGAGTTTTGGTTAAACAACATTTTCATGTACTATGCTGTTGGTGGTCTTGTAGCAGGTGATAGAAAAGCTTAGCAATGACAAAAATTGACAAATTGAAAAGATGTCTGAGAAAGGTACTGTTAACATTATCATGTATCCTGTCTTTTATTTTTACTTCTAAAGTGAAGTGATAAACATGTTAATTGTAGTTTGGTGGTTTTGAAGATTTGTTATCTTTTTTACGTTTATTTTTGTTAACTGATAGTATAATGTAAGGAGACAGTAATTAATATCCATTTAAATATGGCTAAATCCACTTATAAATACAGTCATACAGATCCCCTGCTTTAAGTCTTGAGGCATTCATTAACTCTTTTCTTCTTCTTTGTTTTGTCTTTGGTTAAAGCTGAGAAGTGGATGTAACGAAGCTTGATTACAAGCTACAATACAAGGGAGACAATGCATTCATTCAAAAGATACTATTATGCAGGTCAGTTAATGTTTTTCTATCTGAGCCTATTTATTCCTGAGCAAGATCTGAAGGCACCATCTGCTCATATGACCTTTCGTGATAGACTGGTCAAACCACTTCCGGAGGTTCAGAACGAGTGGATTACAATTAGTGGTCGAGGCTGTCGTGGATATACTAACTAGTAACTAGTCATAGTTTTCCTTTCTTTCGGACTCTCCGTTTTCTTCTTAATCATATGTTTGATCAAGTGTTGTCTTATTCTCTTTTCTCTTAAATTTACTTTTTCTACAACTATATGACTCAAACACTCATGTCCATGTACTAGTTACTATGTTTTTTTTTTTTTTTTTTTTGAGCAAAAGTTACTATGTTTATAAATAAAAACTCTTAATAAAAAAAAAAAAAAACTTTTTATTAGTCCCTGTCTCACTCTTTTTTTGTGTGTGTCAACTATAGCTAAAGAATTGTATTTTATTTAAGGAAAAAAAAAAGAATTGTATTTTATTTCTGGTAATTTGTGAGGATTACAAGAAGGATTTGTTGGAAATCTCTGATGAAAAACATTATTAGTTTGATTTAGTGGGCAGGATGAGATGAAAAAAGATAGCATCCTTTTGCTCTGATTATTGATCCGGTTTGGTCCCCGACAAACCGAAATTGTTTACAATTTGATAATTACAAAACGCAAACCGGTAATCCCCAAATAACAAAATAACTAAACCGGTTTTGAGCTGTCACTCTTGAGTCTCTCTCTCATTGGTCTCAGTGAAGTTTACAGATAAATTAAGAAGGAAGGTTGAAGCAAAATCGAGAGGATGAGGAGATCGTCTGCGATTTTGAAGAGATTCGTTCATCGGAGTCCTCTGGAAAAAGGTATTCCCTCGTTTTCTCTTTGCTGGAGGCGAACTTTTTCTGGTGCTTACAGAGATAGATTGAGAAGTGGGCTTCGTGATATAAAGTTCGATGATGCAATTGATCTGTTCAGTGAGATGGTAAAGTCTCGTCCCTTCCCTTCCATTGTTGAGCTCAATAAACTGTTGAGTGCCATTGCTAAGATGAAGAAGTTTGATGTTGTCATCTCTCTGGGCGAGCAGATGCAAAATCTGGGAATTTCAAATGATCTCTATACTTTCAGTATTTTCATTAACTGTTTTTGCCGCCGCTCTCAACTCTCTCTTGCTTTAGCTATTCTTGGGAAGATGATGAAACTTGGCTATGAGCCTAGCATTGTCTCACTAAACTCACTTCTCAATGGTTTCTGTCACGGTAATAAGATATCCGAGGCTGTAGCTTTGGTTGATCAAATGGTTGAAATGGGATATCAACCCAATACGTTCACATTTAACACTTTGATTCATGGGCTTTTTCTCCACAACAGAGCTTCTGAAGCGGTGGCTGTAGTTGAACGGATGGTTGCTAAAGGATGCCAACCAAATCTGGTTACTTATGGTGCGGTTCTAAATGGAGTATGTAAGAGAGGTGATATTGATTTGGCTTTAAATCTGCTCAAGAAGATGGAGAAAGGGAAAATAGAGGCCGATGTTGTTAGCTACGGCACAGTCATTGATGGTCTTTGCAAATACAGAAATGTGGATGATGCACTCAAACTCTTCAATGAAATGGACCACAAAGGAATCAAACCAAATGTTGTCACATACAACTCCCTCATAAGTTGCCTTTGTAATTACGGAAGATGGGCAGATGCTACTGGATTACTAAGGGATATGATTGAGAGGAAAATCAGCCCAGATGTATTTACATTCAGCGCACTGATCGATGCGTTTACAAAAGAGGGGAAGCTTTTAGAGGCTGAAAAACTGTACAAGGAAATGGTCCAAAGGTCTATAGCTCCTAATGTTGTCACTTACAGTTCATTGATCAACGGGTTTTGCATTCATGATCGCCTAGAGGAGGCCAAGAAAATGTTTGATTTGATGATTAGCAAGGATTGTTACCCAAATGTAGTGACTTATAATACGCTTATAAAGGGATTTTGTAAGTCTAAGAGAGTTGAGGATGCTATGGAGCTCTTCTGCGAGATGTCTCAAAGAGGATTGATTGGCAACACCATCACTTACACCACTCTTATTCAAGGGTTTTTTGAAGCTGGAGATTGTGATAATGCCCAAAAAGTATTCAAACAGATGGAATATGATGGTGTGCCTCCAGATATTATGACATGCAACATTTTCTTAGATGGACTATGTAAGAATGGAGAGCAAGAGAAAGCTTTGTTCATATTCCATGATCTGCAAAAGAGTGAAATGGAACTTGATATTGTCACATATAGTATTATGATTGAAGGGATGTGTAAGGCTGGGAAGGTGGAAGATGGGTGGGATTTATTTTCTAGTCTCAACCTTAAAGGAGTGAAGCCTAAAGTTGTAACGTACAACACAATGATCTCAGGATTTTGTAGGAAAGGTTTAAAGGAGGAAGCAGATGCCTTGTTCAATAAAATGAAAGAAAACGGGCCTCCCCCAAGTAGCGGTACCTATAATACGCTTATCAGAGCACGCCTTAGAGATTGTGACGGAGCCGCATCGGCTGTACTCATCAAAGAAATGAGGAGTTGCGGGTTTGCTGGAGATGCTTCAACCATTGGCTTGGTCACTAATATGTTGCATGATGGGAGATTGGACAAAAGCTTTTTGGAAATGCTTTCTTAAAACAGATTGTCCTCAAGAGACGGTTTGGTTGAGCATCTTTGAGGTGATTTATGTTTATATTTTCTTTACGTTTTCATGTTAAATTTATAGTTAGTTGTTTGCTATTGTGTGTGAGCTTCATGAACATGACTAATAGTGCTAAGACCAGAATCAGCGTTCTCATAAAATTTGAATATTGTAGACAAGAAGCCTTAAACAAGTTTGCTTCTGTTTTATTTGTGTTTGATCTTTCGGCTTATGCGATGATTTTGATTTTGACAGAGCAACAAGGCAGAGTTTGGTGAAGTTTACAAAGGAACACACACTGTTCATGTTCATTTAGAGTTTGTCAAAGTTTACAGAGCAATAGCCAGCAGAGAAGATGAGAAGAAACCAAATCACCAGAAGCAGATCCGAGAATATAAAGTTTGCGATTTCGATTCAAGGCCAAGAGATTTCCTCACCGGCATACTGGATAAGAATCAAACTCATTTCTTCTTTTTATTGATCCTTAAGTCACCAATTACAATGTAGAACTGATTATGATAAATCCCTAAGAAGTGTCTTGGA
Source organism: Erysimum cheiranthoides (assembly GCA_011420285.2). NCBI lineage: Eukaryota > Viridiplantae > Streptophyta > Magnoliopsida > Brassicales > Brassicaceae > Erysimum > Erysimum cheiranthoides. The sequence continues at coordinate 20,385,637 of CM022179.2, forward strand.
GATTTTTTTTAAGATATCTCATAACTCTCCCAAGAGTTTACTGCCTTGTTCAACAAGTTATTTGAGCTATGATCATGCTCACCTCTAGGTAATAAGCAATGCATACCATGTACTAAATTTATGTACACCACAACAATTTCTTCATATGTACAGAGAGAAAAAAAAAACAGAGTTTTGAAAAGATCAGAGAAACAGTTTCTCTGTTCGTCTCTCTTCTCTCCATCCATTGTAAACGTTTGCAATATAATCTTCAATCCTGCTCGTCAAGGTATCATCATCATCATAACCATGGGCATGATTATCATCATCATGATGGTTTTCAATACCATCATCACCACCATCTTGATTCCATTGGCTATAATCTTCATCATCATTCCATATACAACCATCATTATCAACTTCATCATAACCATCATAATAGCTAAAACGATCATCATCATCATCATAGCAATACCTTGTGAGATTACAACATTCTAAGTTCTTGTCTTCAGAAGTGTACAAAACATAGAAATCTTCGGTTTCTTCATAAACAGAACGATTACCATCGATGATAAGCAAGAAAAGAATCGAACAGAGGAAAAAGAAAACAAGAAGAGGATTTGGAGGAGTGTTGAAATATCTCAAGAAGAAAAAGAGCATAAATGTTGAAACAATTGTTCTCCAGATCATCTCTATGCAATTGATTATAATGTTGAACATCTTCATTTGGATTCTATCTATATCAATAAAAGAGTAACTTTCCAGGAAAATCCGAATAAAGAGTAATTTTCCAGGAAATTAAATACCATGAATTCTGCTGAGATAATGAGTGGAAAAAGTCTGTTGTGTGAAGTTATTGTAAAACTTATAAATAAAATATGAAGATTTTAATATTCTAAAGATGTGTTGTACACATGTCTGTTTCTTGCTGCGCAAGTTCTAAGAATATGTCATATGTGTATGTGTAGTTTCAATATAAATATTTATATGTTCTTGAGAGACAAGTTTACGATTCTTGAAGTGGACATAACACAATGAGTTTTCAAGTTATGATCATAACAACTATACCACTTATCTCATTTTTTAAAAGTAATTTTAGATTTAAATCTAGTTAGATTTTATAAAATATATATATATATATATATATATATATATTGTAGAGGAGTATATAAAACAAAATATCTTGTGATTTAACTAATTTTTTTGGGGATCTTTTTTTTTTTTTTTTGGGATCCTAACACTAAAATCATCAACCTATGAACATATTAATAACAATAGTTATTAGTAACTTTGTACAACCTATTCTAACGTCTAAACCCTTAAATCACCGCCATTGTATCAAGTATATAGTTATAAGCACTAAGCAATTTCTAATCATACTCCATTTTCTAGTAGTTGCATAGATCAAACCTTCTCTGCCATCTCCAAAATTCCAAATGATTACACTTTTTACTCGGCATACAATCTAACCCCTAATTAATAAAATGATTTGATAAAACCAAAGTTGAAGAGATTTCTCTAAACTAAACTCCCAAGTGAACCAAACACTGCCTTTGTATGGTGCTCTCCTTCTTCATTTCCCTTTTTATGGTCCACACAGGGCATTTTATTCACTCTCAATGACACAAACCCGATTTTCGCCTAACCGATTCAATCTATTTTGGTTTAGCCTCATTCCCTTTGCATCTGTCACATAAAATATGTTTGTAGCCATGTCATTACTTGTCGATATCTCACAGTTGGATCGTTTGTAAGACAGAGACTATGATTTTCAAGGAAATTGACAAACTGATCATAATTGGGCTGAGGATAAATGATCTCTAAGTTATAGAGTTGTAACGGTTCAGAATTGGGCTGAGGGGAGTTATTCGGTTGTTAACGTTCATGTGAAGACCGGACTTACAAACGATCCAACGGTGAGAATGAGCAACGTGTCGTTATCTGAAGCCAACTCACGTGAGATCGATACATACTAGTTTGGAATAAAACAGCTAAAGAGAATTGTATAATACTACAGTATTATAATTCTATGTTCGCTCATAAGATTAGTTTAATTCAATCTTCTTATAAAGTAACAATAAAATGATTTTCAAGGAAATTGACAAACATTTGGTGTCTCGTAATTTTATCACATGTCTTGGAGAGACAAAAACATAAGGTGTAAAAATATAGTTGGGGACGACCTTCACCTTTCAAAAGTCGTTGAAAACAAAAATATATATAGTTTCTTTCATAGGTAGTATAAGAAAAATTTAGATTTATAATCGGTAATATATAGTAGAATGTTTAAGAAAGAAACATTCACTAATTTTTACGAACAAATATTTTTGATCAAAATGTTTTTTTCTTGGACTCCATATAGAATAAATTCAGATATTTTTCACATCATTTCCGTGACTCAACAAAACTCTACCTACAATATGTCTAATAGAGTCAAATACTATTATCATCCTCTTAGTTACCAATACTTGTTTGCACACACATGACATGACATGAACAAGAAACCATTCTCCTATTTATATTCACTCTTTCGTAACAAATTAATCAAATTCAAATCGTTAAAAATGGAGAGTCAAAAGCAAGACAATGAATACATTTTCCGCAGTTTATATCCATCTGTGCCCATTCCTGACAAGCTTACACTGGTATAGCTACAAACACTTTTTTTTTGTTCCCAATTTGGGTCTAAATTTTAGGTTAAGATTCGGTTTATAAGAACACCTTTATATAGTTGTATTATATATATCCGAAACTGATCATATTTACTTACTAATGGCTATGTGAAAAAGCCTGAATTTGTGCTCCAAGGAGTTGAAGAATACACAGAGAATGTGGCGTTTGTAGAAGCGGTGACCGGAAAAGCGGTGACGTACGGTGATGTAGTGAGGGACACGAAGAGGCTATCCAAAGCGTTGACCTCTCTCGGACTAAGGAAAGGACAAGTAATGGTTGTGGTTCTACCAAATGTCGCGGAGTATGGGATTATTGCCCTCGGTATTATGTCTGCCGGCGGAGTCTTCTCCGGTGCAAATCCAACGGCTCTTGTCTCCGAAATCAAGAAGCAAGTTGAAGTTTCCGGTGCTAGAGGGATCATCACTGATGCTACTAACTATGAAAAGGTAATTAAACATTTGTGTGTTTTCTTATCTAAAAATTTAAACATTTATGTGTTTCTATATGAATGATCATATGATTTGGAAAACTTTTTAACCAAAAACCGTATGCACATGATCAGTATATGCTATAGAGACTAAAAACCAAACCGACATAACACGATACACAACCAAACTGAAATAAATAAAATACCAAACCCATTTTATTTCAGTTTGGTGTGTTGAAATGTTGATTTGGTTTTTGGTTTGAATTGAATTAGATTTGATTTTAAATAATAATTCTAATCAGTTATATGTAAATATATTTTTCCTTTAATCAGCTTAAATTATGTTATTTATATAAGAATTTCCTATTTATTCGGTTATATTAGAATCAAATTAATTTGATTTGGTTTTCGGTTTGGATAGGTTCAATTTTATAATCGAGGAAAGAAAAAGTTCAATTTTTTTAATACAAAATAAGCAAAAATAAAAAAATAAAATCAATGATAAACATTACTAAAGTTTAGTTGTTGTATTTAAAAGTATATATGTTTATAAAGAATTCTTGGTAAGTAGGTTCGGTTGGACTAAATTGAGATCTGGTTCGGTTTTATGGTATGATTTTTAAAATTAACTTTTTTCAACTACGGTTTTGGTTATTTCAGTTTGGTTCGGTTATAATCCAACCCCTTTGTGTTTAACATGTACTTATTTCGGACAGGTGAAAACACTAGGTTTACCGGTGATAGTGTTAGGTGAAGAGAAGATCGAAGGAGCAGTAAACTGGAAAGATCTTCTAGAAGCAGGAGACAAAACCGGAGATAACGACAACGAAGAGATTCTTCAGACAGATCTTTGTGCACTTCCTTTCTCTTCAGGGACAACAGGATTACAAAAAGGAGTAATGCTCACACATCGCAATCTCATAGCCAATCTTTGCTCTACTCTCTTCAGTTTCAGGTCTGAAATGATCGGTCAGATCGTGACGCTTGGTTTGATCCCATTCTTTCACATTTACGGTATCGTTGGCATTTGTTGTTCTACGATGAAGAACAAAGGCAAAGTTGTTGCTATGAGTCGGTACGATCTAAGGATTTTCTTGAATGCTTTGATCACACATGAGGTTTCGTTTGCGCCTATTGTTCCTCCGATTATATTGAATCTTGTTAAGAATCCGATCGTTGATGAGTTTGATCTTTCGAAGCTTAAACTTCGTTCTGTTATGACTGCTGCTGCTCCTTTAGCTCCTGAGCTTCTTACTGCCTTCGAAGCCAAGTTTCCTAATGTCCAAGTCCAAGAGGTAAGTATTACTATAAGACTAATTAATACTTTTATGCTAGTTATTGACTTATTATGTTTCGTTGATGTTTTGCTTGGTTCTATTAGGCTTATGGATTAACGGAGCATAGTTGCATTACGTTAACTCACGGAGATCCCGAAAAAGGACAAGGGATCGCGAAACGAAACTCTGTCGGCTTCATACTTCCGAATCTTGAGGTGAAGTTCATAGATCCTGAAACGAGCCAGTCACTCCCGAAGAACACTTCCGGTGAGCTCTGTGTGAGGAGCCAATGTGTAATGCAAGGTTACTTCATGAACAAGGAAGAGACTGACAAGACAATTGATGAACAAGGTTGGCTTCACACAGGAGATATAGGTTACATTGATGATGATGGAGACATTTTCATCGTTGATCGTATCAAAGAACTTATTAAATACAAAGGTTTTCAGGTAAATTGAACTCGGCCAATTCGGAGAATGTTATACCCAAATATAGAACAGAGTTTTTCAAAGTTTTGGTTTTTAGGTTGCTCCGGCCGAGCTTGAAGCTATTCTACTCACTCATCCATCCATTGAAGACGTTGCCGTGGTGCCGTGAGTATATATTGTTTCCCTACTGATTTCTTGAAACAAATATTTTTGGTAACACATGAAGTTGTATGAAATGAAAAGGTTACCGGACGAGGAAGCCGGGGAGATTCCGGCGGCTTGCGTGGTGATAAATCCGAAAGCAATAGAGAAGGAAGAAGACATTCTCAACTTCGTTGCAGCAAACGTAGCTAACTACAAGAAGGTCAGAGCCGTCCATTTCGTGGATTCAATACCCAAATCTCTCTCTGGTAAAATCATGAGAAGGCTTCTTAGAGACAAGATCCTCAACCTCAACAACAAGTAGAAGAAGAAATAAAACTGATTATCAAACTCTTAATTACAAGCTTAATTTATATACTTTGATTTAAGAATGTCCTTTAATCAATAATTACTCTTTGTGGTTTTATGCATTCTCTTCTATTAGTTCAATTCTGCACCACGCAACAACTAAAAATATTAAACTATCTCCTTGAAGATCCTGATCAAAACATTGAAACAACTCACAGTGCAACGGTCTCAAACTGCAAAATGTTATACAAAACTCCATTTTGAAAAAAAAACTTATTTCCGTATACTTGCGCTAACTCTCTCTAGTTATATATTTGAAAAAAGTTCATTTAAAAATTATATCACGCTAACTAGATCTCTCTAGTATATTTTTACAGGTTTCTTGTAGGAAATTTTCAGATTTATTATTTGCTTAAATAAGTCTTCATTCATCGTCGTCGGTTACTAAATTAACTCTACTAATCACAGTTAAGTTATAAAAAGAATGATTTTATAATATATATTGTGACAAAATTTCCATAAACATAAAAAACAAATATAGTTCTTTTGTTTTTTGAAAAACAAAATTTGTCGTTGAGGTATGAATAACTTTCATAAATTATTCAATAATAACTGTTAATTAGTAAAACCAAAAACATACAATTTTCTTAAGACTGGAGGTAAGCTAAAATTCCTCAACGCAATGTTTTTGTGGAGCTTATAGAAGAGGGATATAACTGCTTATTTATTAATCATCGACTATACAGAGTATTTATACAAGGGATTATAAACCCTAATACAAGCTTGCCGACTAAGTTACGATATTACAAGTCGGTTAATACTAAGCCCAACACATAGCCCAATATCGTATCTATACTAATACGCCCCCTCAAGATGGACGACGGTGACAGAGGCCAATCTTGCTTGAAAGATCTAAGAAACGAGCACGAGGCAGTGGTTTTGTGAGAGCATCGGCCAACTGATCAGCGGAGCAAATGTGAGCAACACGAAGAGACTTGTTCTGAACTTGCTCACGGACGAAGTGATAATCCAAGGCGAGATGCTTCATGCGAGAGTGAAACACTGGGTTTGCCGAAAGATAGGTAGCGCCAATGTTGTCACAATAGAGAACGGGAATGTCTGTGGATTTGAGACCAAGATCATTCATGAGGGAGGTTAACCACTTGACTTCAGCTGCAGCCGCGGTGAGAGCTCGATACTCAGCTTCCGTCGAAGACCGAGCAACACCAGTTTGCTTTTTCGAGGACCACGAGACGGGCTGCTGACCCAAGTACGTAATGTAGGCGCCTGTGGAGGTGTAATCATCGCGATTTCCAGCCCAGTCAGCATCAGAGAAGGCTCGAAGGTTGAAGGGTGATTTGGCGGAGAAGAAGATACCCAAGTTAGCAGTTCCGGCAAGATATCGCAGCACACGCTTCACTGCTTCCCAATGGAGTGTTCTTGGCTGATGCATATACTGAGAAAGACGATTAACCGCAAAGGCAATGTCTGGTCGAGTCAAGCTGAGATATTGTAGACTTCCAACTGTCGTACGATAAGCAGAAGGATCAGGAAGAATGTCACCGGAAGTAAGTGTAAGAATCTGACCCGAGGACATGGGAGTCGCGACGGGTTTAGCATCAGCCATCTTGGTTTTGCGAAGTAAATCAGTGATGTACTTGGTTTGGGTGAGATGAAGACCCTTACTTGTGCGAGAAGCTTCCATGCCAAGGAAGTAGGAGAGTTCACCAAGATCTTTTAAAGAGAACTTGGCAGCGAGAAGATCAGTGACACGAGTGATAGCAGTCATGGGCAACTGCGGCATTGACAAAGTTTAACAACTTTGTGATCAACTTTGGCTTCTATACACCTTCCGAATTTTAGTTTGGCCGTTGGTGGTCGGTGGCAATAATTTCCACACGCTCCGGGATATTGACAGATAATCGGATCAGAAACAGTTATTGCTTGACAATTATGATTTTTAGCCTCTAGTTTTGATATTCCTGAAACCACAGTAATCAAGAATTAGAAATATTGAAAGTATTCTTTAAAATGATAAAAGTTGGTGATTTTATTTAAGAAAAATAAATAAAAATTACAAATGCAAACAAACAATCGAAAACATATATGAGACTCATATGTCACTATGTTTATTACCTGTTACAACCAACAAGAAGATCATCACAAAAGTGATGAAGCGAAGAAGCAGTTTTTCAATCTTGGCCATTTCTCTTGTCTTTCCTTAATTTCTCTTTTTTTTTTCTACTACTTTGATGCAATGTTTTATGATTGTAAATTTGTAATCATCCGAGTGTTATATATATATATATATATATATAATGAGTTTTTATTTTATTTTTAAACAGAAAAAGAATAATTGTCCTTAAAAAATGCATAGGAAATGAGTAAGAATAAAAAGCTGAGAACCTCATATTTCTTGCTAATTTTAGTAAAAAGAGAAAAAAAAATTATATTTTATTTTGCAAAATATTAATTTTGACAGTATTTTAAAATTACTATTTTTTAAAAAAACCTCTTTTCTATTTTCACCATGTTTCACCCTTAAGTTGAGTTACATAGTATATAATAATAGCAAACTAAATTTAGAAAATGCTACTTTCCCTTTTTTTATTGGAAAAATCTATAATATTAAATTAATATCTATATATACTACATGAGCAGTCACTTTAACAAAAACTACTGCATTCTTTGATTGACACGTATACTTTTTATAAGGTGTCAACCCCACAATTTTTTGCTATTTATTTTTATTCTAAAAAACCAATATTAGTTATACAAAATAACAGTTGAAAGAAAAGGAATTACGACAAAATAACATAAATAAATAATTGTTCCTATTTCTAAGGGAACCATTATATTTACAAATCTCAACATCAACTCTTCTTTTTCCGGTTTCTTTTCTCCCATTACAATTTTAGCACTTATATTATTACAGCAGATTTTTATTATTTAAACAAAATTAATTGTAAATCTAAAATATAATTTACAGGTTTTATTTTTATACATTAATACTAAAATTTAAATATAACTTTAAAATTTCCATTTTATTATATAAATATAATTAATAGTTACTATGACCATGCATAGCAAGGGCCATAATACTGAAGGAATTTGTACAGGTTTCTACCAGATTAATCTCTATTAATCGATCTACAGAATTCCTGAAGCCTAGGATCTAGGGTTTGAAAACAATGAATCAAGAGATCTCAGATATACCTGGAGATTGGCAGCGGAATAGGATCAGGTATTAGAGATCTGAAAGCGCCTCAAGTGCTGCGCCTCTACCATATATTTACAATATATTCATAACAAAAGCAAATAAATTAAAAAAAAATAACATAAATGGAGAAGGTCAAACCGACCGGGTCCACGTCCAGCTCCATTCTATCTTAATTATTGAAGTTTTCATTATTAATAAAAATATTATTCTGTGAAGAACGAAGACTAAGTCAGCAATATGAAGTGATATAATCAAATTCTCTGTCTTTCTTAAGACGGTTATGTGAAATATACAACATTTTCTTTTGTCAATTTAGAGAGCTATGACTAGATATTCCTTACAAAGATGAAATAGACATTATTTTCATGAAATGGGATATTGAAACTTTCATCTTTAAAATCATTTATCAAATTAAACTAATTAATATATAAAATTTCCATAAAATTATCTGAATCCATCCATTTTTATTATAAAATTTTTGGTAGTGTGGAAATGGATATTTTGAGTAGGAAACTAATAGATATGATGAATTTTAATAGTGTATTAATTTATATTAACCTTTTTGTTTGAAAGTAAATTTTTTCTAGAAAAGTTTAGGATCCTAAACTACGATAAGAACTAATATTTAGAATATGATATTGTTAAAGCATCTCCATTAGAGATATTTTACATAGGTGTTTTATATTACAAATGAAAAAGAAAAGAAGAAGAGAATGAGTTAGATGAGTTTCTCATTTGAGAATTATATCAAAACTATCTTATTAAGAAACTCACTTAAATCTCTTAAATGAATGTAGATGCTCTTATGTAAATTTTGTAATGGTATCATCGTTTGTTTTTTTGTTTATATTATATGTGTGCGTCATATAATTAAATAGAAATATCAATGCCTAATTCGGTACATGAAAACACTTGATAGTTGACTATATGTGAAAAACGAAGATTTGATCTGGTCATAGGGTGCATGAAATATGTTGTCGATCGTTAGCATCATCTTAGCTGTGTTTATTACGTGTATTGAAAATTAAAAATAAAATAAGAAGAAGACTGGTAGGTCCACAAAAAGTATGGCCATATATATTGCTTTAGAAAAATTGAAGGTCTACCTTTGGGATAAGAGGGGACCTCATAGATGAGCACACGTCGATTAATATAGATCTATACAGATTTACGCAATATATGTTGGGGAGAAATAGCTGTATTTACGCAACCCACATCAATAATTAGGGGGAAATGTGTGAATAGAAAATACATCCACTTCGTGTTAGTTTCTAGAAATTCCTATACTATTATTTTTATATATTGTACATTAAGATTGAACAGCATATATTTTTATTCTTTTGGTAATATATATATTACATATGATAAGTACAATAATATAAAAACTTTATATCATCGAAAATTACAAAATTAGTTGTACTCATCTTTTATATGTACTACGAAAGTTTAGATAACATCGATAACATATTCATGAAACTAAAAAGTCTAAAAGTGTGATGGTCCACACTAGCCGTCAAAGAAACGATACTCGTCAATCGTCACAATGTCTACGATCCGTTGAATAATGTCCCATCTTCATGTTTAATCCATACAACATATATATAATATACATGTTTGTGTATTAATAATATGCATATATACGTGTCGTAAAATGAAATATATGGCTTGGTCGGTAAATTAAATGCACTGAAACTTGGGAGGGTATTTAATTTAATTTAGTACTCATGAATTTCCTATAAGTTGCAAAATATATACGTCTAAACCTGCAATTGGTAATCGTATGAGGTCCACAGCGATTCACGTAGATTTGTTTACATAGTTGAATTACGTAGTAGCATTACTAAATTTAATCGAGGTTTTAAGGAAAATGATGTCTGGGTTATTATATACTTATAGAATCATGTCAACGTGTAGTACTTATCCAATCGAATTAAGGCAGGTACGGGCAAATAACCTCTTTTGTTGTACGTAGTCACCTTCTAAAATATATGCATACGTAATTTACCTTTTTAACCTTCTAGGATTTATCCGTACGATTTCATACGAACCTTCAAATTTTAAAATTTATTTTGTTTAAAACACAATATAATCATGGGAGTATAATCTTTGACAAAAAAAAAAATCATGGGAGTATAATAATCAGTACCGTGATTCCTTTTAGTTCCACAAGATCTTTACTGCATTTTTATTAATAAAAAATCTGTTGAGTATTGGTTCAATTATTAGAAGCTCCTTCTTTTTTTTTTCTAGTATTCGAAGCTCCTGATCAACAAAAAGACACTAATTTACATGTTCTAATTTTGGATTCCAATCATGGTTAGGCATTTTTGAACGACTAATATTACAAAAATATTTTAATTTCCGGTTATATATAATCTAAAAGTCTTTGAACTTTTTGGCTCATAAAAAGAACTATATTAGCCGATCGATGTCAAATTAGGAACAGACTTTACCTGTTGATTTGAACAAATTAAGTTGTTTTCTTAATCAAAAAAACAATATAATTAATCAAAGAGCTGAAAATAACTTTTTAGATATTTATTATATTCTCAACGTTACTGAACAAACCACGTGAAACGAAAAAAGAAGAAGCAAGAATTAGGTCTAATATAAAGTCATACCAACACAATATCATCAAATATCAGATGTAGAAGAATGGGATCAGCGTGACGTCATTTCCAGTCGAAATTACGCAATTAACTGAAACAAAGCCGTTGCCATGATAAAATATGTCGTGACGAGATGATCTGGCGATAAATTGATTTGGAGAAAGCGAGATCCGTTTCTCTGGGACCTCAGAAGGAGACAAAGTTTGGTGACGTGTCGACTTCAGGAACAGTGGACCACTATTCTGTCGGCGTCGCCTTTACAAGACATACGCTAATAACGACAAAACACTACTTTTTCGGTGCCCAAATATCGGTTATACCCCTGCCTCTTCCTTTTATTTACAAGTACATGCCATCGTCTTTTAGACTAAAAACGTCGACCAAGCAGTTACTTTCACACGGTGTTTGTCACTCGATCCGGATAAGATTCTCAACGTTTTTGAGTTGACCATGTTGCCCTGCTTCTTTTGCTTGTGTACCACAAGTTTTGGTGTTCTCGGCTTCTATTCATACGAAAGCAACTAATTATACAGTTGACGTTTACGTGCAAGAAAACAATGTATGTATTATTTGCTTCTAAACTTTTTGTTTTATCAAACATCTCAGTTGGCTTTATACTTGTATTCTCTGCCAACCACACTTTACATATTAATTCGATAAAGTTATTTCATGTCTTATATATTCTAAATAACTAAACTGTGCAATTTCTATATCAACAGAGACCAGTTACATCTCTGTCTTTAAATGACCGCCTCAAGTACTCCACATGGGTTTCTACCGGTTTTTCTTACAACAATTAATTAGTTGGAACTTCATTTGTTTTTTAGCCATTTGAAAATTGAAAGTTACTGTGAATCTTTTATAGAACTTAGAGGGTGCCTAATTTGGATTGGCTAAACTGAAACAACGTAGCCTTATATAGCCGGATGTTAATATAGTGATAAGATTTTAACTTCGGTAAATTGGAATTAAAGTTGCCTCAAGGTTTCAATCTAAGAGAAATTCGAATTTAATTTTATTCAATTTGTTTTTCTTTTCTTCGTTAGCAAAACCTTAATTACCAAACTGACGAAGATTTGACTCATCGGTTTGTATATACATACACATATTATTTTAATTAAAGCAAAACTCCAAACCCATATAAAAATAAACCACTGATTAACCAGATCAAATTGGTTACAATTACTGAGTTAATGATTTGATAAATTGTTATCTACATTGGTTAATCGTTCTATAATTATATTGTAACTAATTTGAATTATTTTTCTAGAAGAACTGACGTAACGAAATTACATAGGCTTGTAGGAAATATACTTTTTTGTTGTGACCAAAAGCTTGTAGAGAAAACGAAGGCGTGGCAGAGAGAATTTATGATTCGATTACGGACCTTTTTAGACAGAAGTCTTGACTCTTCTCTCTTGCCTCAATAAATTTAAAAAGTTTTTTTGTGGGGACTACACGGACTCACCCAAGCAAAGAAAACGATAAAAGGATTGCAAATTTTTTGAATTGACTCGGTTGGAAAACTTGCAATTAATATGTGAAGGTGTAATGCGAGAAGACAGAAGAGGGTTACTTTCTGCATCAAATGGATGTGTATTAATGTCATATATGGTCAAAATGGCGTCGACAAACCTATTTTTCCGACGATACTAGCTAGGAAACTTTTGACATTTTATCAGATGCTTGGAATTGAAGAATTTATATAAAATCACATATAAAATTTGAAAGTAAATATGATAGAATTGTTATCACTTTGCATCTATCATAGATAGGATCATTCAGACAAGTTGTAACTAATCATATTGCATTTTGTAAGAATGGCAATTAGAGCAGTCGAACGCTCAAATTTTCATTTTCATTTGTACCTAACTTTTGATGTTTTACAATCTCACTCTTACTTGAAAAATGGTATAAAATGTTTTATTAACAAGTGTGAATGAATTCCATAAAAGAGGTGTGAATATAAAAAACGTCCACCATCAGTATGAAATACAAATTGAGATGAATTTTGCTAAGGCCATAATCAAAGCTACCCACCTTACCATTAGTAGAAATTTATCTATTTAATGTTACTACACATCGAGAGTTAAGGAATACTTATATACTATTACTTATTATGTTTCAGCTTTTGAATTAATATATAGTACAATAAAGAATTGTAACAAAAAAGTTTTAGATTCTTGGTAGACTATAAATAATATTTATAAAAAAATTAAATGTCATCTAGAATAACGATTTAAGTCTAGACTATATACACATTTAATATTTTGAGTCAATATATATGTTTAAATATCTTTGTAATTCATGCTATGATCGGACTAATAATTTTTTTTTCCTGAGATAAAGCGAATAAAATCATAAACTCTGGTTTCATATATTTACTGATTTATAAGAAAACTTGCTGATTATAATTGTCATGAGACGATTAATAAACCTAAAAATGTGGTTGGAAATATTGTATATATTATCTCAAACGAGAAACATTCTATTAAAATCATGATGAAAAATAGTTTGGCAAACTTTTAAAAAGAAAACCAAAAAACAAAAGAAATCAACTGAGAAAAAGTCAAAGAGCTCCATGTGAAATCTGTAAAGCAACCTTTTCTGGTTTGTTTTCCTTCTCTCTTGGCTAAGTCTATAAATATGTACAATCTGTTTCTATACTTTTTAAAACCCATGAAATAAGATCTTAATAAAAACAAAATAAATTCTACTTTTCTTTCAAAACCAATCTCTCATCATCTCAATCATATTTTTCATAAATCTCTTTTAAACCTGAAAATCCACCATCCTCTGTTTCAAGCTTCTTTTGCTAAAATCAAACACAATTGTTAGGGTTTCTCTGTTTCTTATACTCCAAGAAACGTCTAGTTGAAAAATGGAAGAAAGCAATGATCTTTTTGAGACCAATTTCAGTCCCAAAATCTCAGAAATCAGAGCTTCTCTGTCTCAGATCATATTAGCAGGAGGACCAAACACGCTCGACTCAATCTTCTCACTTCTCACTCCCTCCTCCTCCGTAGAATCCACCACAACATCCTTCAACACTCTCAATCCTCCGCCACCGCCGCAGCTCGGCTCCTCCGTCTATCTCCGGCAACGAGACATCATCGAGAAATTCCACCTCCAAAACAGAGTAATATCCACTCCTCATCCTCCTCTGTTTTCCTCATCTTTCGATCATCATCATCATCATCAAACTTCAGAGCTAATGCTCCAAGAAGCGGCTAGAACTCCAGCCGCAGCTTTCGCAGCAGCGTTAGCAGCTGGGAGGACGACGAAAAAGAAGAAACTTTGCAGAGGAGTGAGGCAGATACATTGGGGAAAATGGGTTGCGGAGATAAGATTGCCGCAAAACAGAATGAGGGTTTGGTTAGGTACTTACGACACGGCGGAAGCCGCCGCTTACGCTTACGATCGCGCCGCCTATAAGCTCCGTGGAGAATACGCTCGTCTCAATTTCCCCAATCTCAAAGATCCCAGTGAGCTACTCGGACTCGGAGATTCCTCCAAGCTAATAGCTCTCAAGAACGCCGTAGACGGGAAGATCCAATCTATTTGCCAGAGAGTCAGAAAAGAGAGAGCCAAAAAGAGCGGGAAAGTGAGCAAAAACTCATCGGCGACGGCGGATTCTTCATATTCTTCATCGCCGGAGATTCTATCGTCGACGGCTACTACGACTGCGGTTAATTCCGAGGATAGTTATTGGAATTCGCAGATGGGTCTGTGGAACAGCGAGAATAGTTCTCCCGCATCGGTTTCTATCTCCGATGATATTCCGACGACAACGACGACGGCGACGGCCGAAGAAGACGCGATGATGGGAGTGGACACTGATGGTTTTTTGCTTGCGAGGATGCCATCGTTCGATCCAGAGCTTATTTGGGAAGTTCTCGCCAATTAAAACTACCACATGAACTGTGAATTTTGATCAAAATTGCACAACAAGTCAAAACTAATGAGAAAATTAGGGTTTTAGGTGTGAATTAGGGTTTAAAGTAAACCGGATCTTTTGTTTCAATCGTTGGAAAGTTGTTAAATAAAATATATTAGGGATTTTCAATTACAGTTTAAGCCTCGTGGTTTTTGAAAGAGGTTGTGAAAGCTCCTTTTTGAATTTCTATTTTAATCATCGAAGGACTTTCTGATTGTACTTACAGTTTCAATTATATGTTACAGTTTCAATTATATGTTTCAGTTTTATTAAATAAAAAAAATGGGATTGTGTAGAGCTTCTAGAGATTTTTTTAAGACAGGTGTGAAGTGAAGTTGAAATACAAAATGAATGATATTTGTAAGAAAGCAATTAAATAAGATTGGTGGGGAAGGTAGAGAGAAGCACATGTCACAAGTCTCGACCATGCTCAATGCTTTTAAAGTGGTCCCTTTTATTCTCTCCTTCCATGTGATAATCAAAGACTATTTGTCTTTGTTGGGTTTTGATTTGGTCTTGATTTGGTCTTAGTTTGTTTATGGGTTTTGAATAAGTCTCCGATGTTTAAGGAGTCAACAAGTTGTTAGACTTAGTTAGACGTGGTTGCTAATTTTCTGCTTCAAGTAATTGTAGAAGACTGAGTCTTCATCTGTAGGCTATATATATAGCCCTTTCATTTGTGATAATAACAATGTCGTAGCATTCATAGAAAAACCTGCAACTTCCTTCTTTACATGTGGTATCAGAGCCATTTCAAATGAAATCTGATTGAGTGATTGGTGAGTGAAAGAGGAGTGATTGGTGAGTGAAACACTAGTGATTGGTGAGTGAAAGAGGAGTGATTGGTGAGTGAAACACTAGTGATCGGTGAGTGAAAAAGAAAAGGGAGAGAAAGAAGAACCTGTGAGAGTTGGTTCCCGTAGTTTTTGCTTGGGAATGGTGGCTGGAGGCGGCTTTCCTGGCTGCCCATAGATTCTCTCGTGTCGCCGGGTGTGATTAGATCCTTTCTAGCCATCCCGTTTTTGCGTTAGTCTCCGGAGAAGCTGTAGGTGCCAATTTCTTAGGTTTGAAGACTGCCTATAGAAATGGTTGCTCGTGGCAACAAGGATGAGGATTCGAGTTTCTTTGGAACTGTGGCAATTACGTGAATGTTCGATCTGCAAAGTTCGGAATCGGTGTTTCTACAATGAATTCTACTAATTTGGTTATCTTTTGTGCTTTAATTGTTGCGTCTTCTGTTGTGTCTTTGTTTTTGCTGTAGATTTTCGGTCTTTTCCGCTACTTGTATCTTTGTATCTTCTGTCAAAAATTGAAAATGGTATAAAATTTAACCCTTTACCAAAAAAAAAAGAAAAGAAATGTCAACATCATCCGAGAAGTTTGTGCAGCCGGCTATTCCGAAATTCGACGGCTACTATGACTTTTGGTCAATGACGATGGAGAACTTTCTAAGGAGTAGAGAGATGTGGAGCCTTGTGGAAGAAGGGATTCCGACAATGGCGATCGAGTCATCATCAGTGAATGAAGCTCAGAGAAAAGCTGTGGAAGAGGCAAAACTCAAGGATCTTAAAGTCAAGAATTTTCTGTTTCAAGCCATTGACAGAGAAATTCTTGAAACAATCCTTGACAAAGGAACTTCAAAAGCGATTTGGGAATCGATGAAAAGGAAGTATCAAGGATCAACAAAGGTGAGACGAGCACAACTCCATGCATTGAAAAGAGAGTTTGAGTTGCTCGCTATGAAAGAAGGCGAGAAGATAGACACCTTCTTGGGTTCAAATTTTCGGGTTCAAATATTTTTTGTCTAGACCTCCTTGTCATAAGTGAAGTAATTATGGACTCTCTGAACCATCTCCATATAACTTTTTAAAAAATAACATCATATTTTTATTAAAATTTAATATTGAATAGGTCATATATATTTAAACAATAGTTTTGAAACTGATGATTTGATAACATATTATAAATATATTTTTAATTTCTACTAAATTTAAGTAATTTAAAATTACAATAAAATGTCGAGAATAAAAGAAGAGTTTAGAAAAATGAGAAAGTCTCATAAAAAAACATTCGCTGGAAAGCATATATATACATATTTGATAAATATATATACATCTCTCCTTTTCTTTTTATAAAATTGGTAGATTCTAGTTTGAATTAGCTTTTAATTGAGATGGTCCCTTCACGTGCTGTCCCACTTGCGTTTGGTTGTCGACAGGACCGCACTGCCCACTAATAACCTATACTGTATTTTTTTTGTTTTGTACTTTATTACTATAAAAGAAAAGAATGATAATATATTACTTTATTAGATCTGTACGTAAAATCCGGAAACTTAACCAAAGCTGCTTATCTCTCTCTCTATCTCTCTCATGTGGAGATACAACCTCATACATTATCTCTTCTCTTTTCTTCTATGAACCTCTCATTCAACAGAAAATAAGAGAGATCGTCTTTTCACTTCTGGGGAGAGAGCCCTAATGGCGAACTTGGTCTTCTCAGAATGTGGCATAAGACCCCTCCCCAGAATATACACCACACCCAGATCCAATTTCCTCTCTATCGACAATAAACCCAATCTAAATTTCGATTTATCGGACATATCTCTTTTCATATATGCACGATCCTATTTTCTGGTGATCAACCACGGGAGAGGCCGGATCTGATGATGGACTTGTTTGTCCAAGGCAGAGAAGCTTACTCAAACTCCCCAAAGATCCATGAAGGATTAGGATACCAAGGCAGATTGGGTGTGGAAAAAGGAGCCATTCTCGATTGGAATCATTGTTTTTATCTTCATTTCTTCCTCTTCTCTTGAAGGATTTCAACAAATGGCCTTCTCTACCTTCGAACATTATTCGGTAATTAAGCTTGCCCATCTTCTCTTTAGTTGTATTTATTTTGTTCCTTTATGGATTTTTGATAAGAACGTCAGATTTCTTTCTTTTTTTTTTTTTTTTTTTTCATTTCATATTTGCATAATTGGTTATATTAAAGTTATTATATTAACCAATGTTTTTGAACTGTTTATTAGCCTATTCTATTTAATATAAGTGCGCGTTACCTGGACCGGTTGTAAAAGCCCATAACAAAGCCTGGCCCATTTTTTGTTGCAGGGAAACCCTAAGTTCCTAACCCTCACCTTTTCCGATATCTTCTATATATATGTGTACTTCTCCTTTGTGTCAGTGCTCAGACAACTCTTCTCAACATTCTTAAAAGTCAAATCTCTCTACTTTGTTTACGTCATAATTTTTCTTGATTTTATATTGATAATTTTCTGAGAACCTGATTGTTTTTGGTATCAAAATACTTTTCTTTTGGTTTTATATCGCAAACTAGTTTCTGCTCTTCAAATTTTTGTTTGGGGAGATGATGTTTCTGATCCCATTGAATTTATACATGCCTTGAATTTATACATGTTTTTTATTGATGTAATTAAAATTCACACAGATCCAAAGATCTATAGATCCTTTAGTTTGTATAAGGTCTTTTTGGATTTATGTATAATTTTCTGAGAACATGATTGTTTTTGGTATCAAAATACTTTTCTTTTGCTTTTATATCGCAAACCTAGGTTTCAAATTTTTGTTTGGGGAGATGATGTTTCTGATCCCATTGAATTTATACATGCCTTGAATTTATACATGTTTTTTATTGATGTAATTAAAATTCACACAGATCCAAAGATCTATAGATCCTTTAGTTTGTATAAGGTCTTTTTCGATTTATGTATAATTTTCTGAGAACATGATTGTTTTTGGTATCAAAATACTTTCTTTTGCTTTTATATCGCAAATCTAGTTTTCAAATTTTTGTTTGGGGAGATGATGTTTCTGATCCCCTTGAATTTATATATGTTTTTTATTGATGTAATTAAAATTCACACAGATCCAAAGATCTATAGATCCTTTAGTTTGTATAAGGTCTTTTTGGATTTATGTATAATTTTCTGAGAACATGATTGTTTTTGGTATCAAAATACTTCAAATTTTTTGTTGGGGAGATGTTTCTGATCCCCTTGAATTTATACATATGCATAGATTCTTTTGGCAATATTTTTCGGTTCTCGGTTATTGAGCAATTAGAATAGGCAAACCGAACGGATCAAGTACAATACGATTTTCGGTTTCGGATCGGTTCGGTACTCGGTTACCGTTCGGTTTTACCTAAACCGAAAACTGGGTGACATATATAAGGCTAAATGTAAACCCTACCTCATTTTTTCCCTCTCTTTTTTTTCGACTTCTCCTCTCCGCCTCTCTCTCTCGGTGAAAGCAGAGATTTCTTCCGGCGAGTTCTTCTTCTCCGATCTGCTACGGAATCAAAACGTCTATTCTTCATCATCGATTCCTCTTCATCATCATCTCCGCATCTCGTCTAATCTCTCGGTGAAGAACCCCTTGTCAGAGATTGAAACCCTAATCCGAAAAATTCAAAGGTAAGCTCTTGTGCTTATTCATTTGATGATTGGTGATTCTGGGGTTTGTGTAGTGTCATTTCCTTGTTTATTAGTTTCGATTTGAGTCGGTTTGAGTCATTTTAGGGTTAAGGTTTTATAAACACAATGTCGAATCTGACCCATTCTCTTCTCGTTCTTGTTACTTTTATCTTTAGCTTAATTTCTGTTTCAATGTTCAATTCATTTCTTGAGCTACGCACTTGTGCTTGAACACAAACTGTCTGTTGTTTACGAATTTGTTTTCTTTATCTTGCACTAGGGAGAGTATTAATTTGCTTGCACATATTACACTCTACAACACATTATACAGAGTTTATGAAGCTGATTTACACCTTTTTAAATGCAGATTGGTAAAAGGACTGAGAGACTTAAGAAAGGGAAGGCACAGGATTCACAATCAAAAGTCAAGGTAAAGTTCCACCAGAAACTACTGACTTCTCAGACCTTTCATAACCCCGTCTGCTGATATTTACATTGAGTATGTGAATGTCCCGATTTAGTGTAATATGTTAGGAGAAATTAGATTACAATCGTCGATCTTTCGTTTTGTATGTCTGTGTGGTTGGGAGGAATCTGAAATGCGTCTTTTAGCGGAACAGTTCAAATGTTTCTAGCTCTAGATTTGCTTATTCATCCCTGAGCTTTATAAAGTGTTGTCAGTTTTTTTCATAGGCACTTTGGAAGTAATTCCTAGTGAAGGTTTGTATTAGATGTGTTTCCTGATATGGTTTAATTTTGAAGTGTGTTTTGTGCTACAAGATTTGTGATTGTTTTCTCATCTCTCTTACAAAGAGAGTATATACGTTCTTCTTTAGCATGTAGCTCATATCAACTCTTTTTGATAATGGCTAACGTGTGCTTTGGATCAAGTTAGATATCTGCAGGTGTTTGTGACTTTGTGTTGTTAAGATTCGGAAGGATTATAATTACCAGAAGATATTATATCCTTTTTACAAATCTTTTGTAAGGTAACATGAGATATGCTCCCGATCCAAGATATGTTACTGAGGACCCAACTCTTCCCCAACCATGGTTGAGACTTATTGATGAATGCACCGGAGATCTGTATTACTGGAATGCTGAAACGCATATCAGTCAGTATGAAAGACCTTCTGTGCCGCCAGACCAGGGTATGTGGCATTAATCCTTTGATAATTATAATCACCAGAAGATATTATATCCTTTTTACAAATCTTTTGTATGGTAACATCTCTTCTTGCAGAGCCTTTGCCTATGGCCACTACTCCAGCTTCTGCTGGTACAAGATTTGCTCCCGAGGACCCAACTCTTCCCCAACCATGGTTGGGAGTTATTGATGAAAGCACCGGAATTCTGATGTATTACTGGAATGCTGAAACGAATATCAGTCAGTATGAAAGACCGTCTGTGCCTCCTCTGATGTTGAACGGTATGTGGCATTAATCCTTTGATAATGTGAGATTCTCTAGAAATATCCTTTTTACAAATCTTTTGTATGGTAACATTAGAGTTCTCTTCTTGCAGAGCCTTTGCCTATGGCCACACCAGAAGCTACTCCAGCTTCTGCTGGTCCAAGATTTGCCACCGAGGACCCAACTCTTCCCCAACCATGGTTGAGACTTATTGATGAATGCACCGGAGATCTGTATTACTGGAATGCTGAAACGAATATCAGTCAGTATGAAAGACCTTCTGTGCCTCCTCCGCCAGACCAGGGAATGA
Organism: Erysimum cheiranthoides; assembly: GCA_011420285.2. Classification (NCBI taxonomy): domain Eukaryota; kingdom Viridiplantae; phylum Streptophyta; class Magnoliopsida; order Brassicales; family Brassicaceae; genus Erysimum; species Erysimum cheiranthoides. The sequence goes on from CM022179.2 coordinate 20,406,800, forward strand.
TGTTGAACGGTATGTGGCATTAATCCTTTGATAAGATCTTAGGTCGAATTAGGTCTCTAGAAGATCTTATATCCTTTTTACAAATCTTTTTTATGGTAAAATGAGAGTTGATGAAACATTGTGGCATTAAACCTTTTTTATTTTTATTGTGTAGGTATGTATAGAAAACTTCTATACATTCTCTGGGATTTGGAGAACATTCATGTTCCGCATGATTGTGATTTAGATCGAATTCTTGATGGTCTTGTCGGATTATTACATAGGCGAGGATATGAAGGAATTCTTGCGGTTGAAGGTATCGTTGGGACTTTTGCCCCGGAGAGAATTACTTCACGGATCCGTTTTGGACTGATGTCCAGGGGTATTCACGTATATTCAGTTGGTGACCGTAAGTTTATTTTTGGTTTGCAACGAGTTTTGGTTTTGGAATTCATGTTTTCTTTTATGTATGATTTTGGAATTCATGTTTTCTTTTATGTATATTGCAGCTGAACCTCAGTCTGCCGATGACGAGATCAACAAACGTGCTAACATGTGGTTTGACATGCGCAAGAATGGATTGCTAGTCATCATATCTTCTGATTATGCTTACGGTCGTGTCTTTCATCGGATAAGGAAGCAACCGAACATGGGAACTATCCTAATATATGACCCGGATATAGTTGGCGGCAATCTGGCTTATTACCCTCGTCCCTTTCGCAAATTTAGACGCACTTTGGATTTGGTTGGTGCGTTTGATCGACCAGTGAGGTACACTTATCAATCTCGTACTCGTGCGCGTAATCTGTTTGTGGAGGCACGTAGGCCGTGGACACCTGTGTGTCCGGCTATCACAACTAGGATTGTTTGGGCGCCTTTCGATAGAGCCAACTTTGAAACAGTTTGGCCAATAACAAATCCTTATTCTCTGGCTGAGGGAGAGGCTGAGGCTGAGGGAGAGGCTGAGGCTGAGGCTGAGGCTGAGGCTGAGGCTGAGGGAGAGGGAGAGGGAAGGGAGAAGAGAAGGAGAGGAGAAGGAGAAGGAGAAGGAGATGGAGATGAAGAGGAGAAGAGAGAAGAGAAGAGAAGGAGAAGCTCAGCACAAGACTCATGACATAGTCGTTCTTGCTCTCTAGGTGTATTTGCTCGGCTACATGGATCCTCCTGTATAGTATCCTAATATGATCTTCTATCTTCTTTTTGAAATCTTCAGCTAACTCTTCCATTTTCCTCTCTATGGCATTTGGATTCAGTTTTGCATCACGGCTCGAACCAAATGACCAACGTTTCAATTGCTTTTGATCATCAGAGAAGTTGTCAATAGTGTCTTTTTGTTCTTTCAGTAATCTCTGTTGATCCTTGATTTTCGCCGATAGCCTGCGTAAAGAAACATAAAAGACTTATGAGTCTGAATATTCGAGAAGCCGTTGTTTACTTTGAAAATCAAAACGTTCTGTTCTTTACCTGCGAATAATGTCATCTTGCTCCTTCACCAATTTATTATTATCAGAAACTTGAATGTCCAATTTCTTCGCATCTTCCATTTCATCAGCGTTCTTTGTCTTCATCTCCATATGTAATGAATCGAGCTCTGTGATTTTTGTTTGCAGCTTCTGATTTTCTTCTCTAAGATGGTCAATCTCTTCATTCAGTCTATTCCTCTCCTCCTCTGTTTCTTCTTTCAGACTCTTCAACTGCATCTCCGTCTCTGTAACTTCTTCGACTTTCTTCTCCAACTTTGTTTCTGACTCATCTTTCTGCCTCCGCAACATCTCCGTATGTAATGAATCAAGCTCTGTGATTCTTGTTTGCAGTTTCTGATTTTCTCCTCTAAGATGGTCAATCTCTTCAGTCAATCTATTCCTCTCCTCCTCTGCTTCTTCTTTCAGACTCTTCAACTGCATCTCCATCTCTGTAACTTCTTCGACTTTCTTCTCCAACTTTGTTTCTGACTCATCTTTCTGCCTCCGCAACATCTCCTTATGAATTGAATCAAGCTCTGTGATTCTTGTATGCAGCTTCTGATTTTCTCCTCTAAGATGGTCAATCTCTTCATTCAATCTATTCCTCTCCTCCTCTGTTTCTTCTTTCAGACTCTTCAACTGCATCTCCGTCTCTGTAACTTCTTCGACTTTCTTCTCCAACTTTGTTTCTGACTCATCTTTCTGCCTCCGCAACATCTCCTTATGAATTGAATCAAGCTCTGTGATTCTTGTATGCAGCTTCTGATTTTCTCCTCTAAGATGGTCAATCTCTTCATTCAATCTATTCCTCTCCTCCTCTGTTTCTTCTTTCAGACTCTTCAACTGCATCTCCGTCTCTGTAACTTCTTCGACTTTCTTTTCCAACTTTGTTTCTGACTCATCTTTCTGCCTCCGCAATGATTCAAGCTCATGTTTCATACCAATTACCTGATCCATCAAGTCGTTAACATGCTCTTTCTCCTCGACTCTCTTAGCTTCTAAAGTTCCAGCCAATTCCGCGTTTCGTGCACGAAGGAAACCGATTTCTTGTTCCAAATTTCTCATTTGGCACTTCAAATCTTCGATCCTGGATGTTAAGCCCAACTCACTGTTCCCAAACTTGTTCACAAGTGTTGATATCTCATCTCCTTTCTCTCTCAAAACCGATTCCAAACCGGAAATCTGAGATCTAAGCCCTTTGTTCTTCTCTCCTAGTTGCTTACTCTCACTAGCTTTCATCGCAATCTCTTTTTCTAAATCTCCTTTCCGATCGCACTCAGCTTTCGCATTACCTAGCTCTTGTTCTAGCTCCTTCACACGCAAAGTCAATTCCCGTTCTTTCTCTTCAGCCTCATTCCTCAAAGCTTCAAGCTTGCTTTGAAGCTCAGAAATGTCACTTCCTTCCTCAACAACAACATTCTCAATTTCCTCTGAAGAGTAATATTCCAAATCCGAACTCGATGAAGCAATATGCGATTTCCCTTTTCTCCCACCACCGCTTTTCGGATCCAAATCTTGTTGAAAATCAAGAAATGTAGAAAAGAGAGATTGACACTGCTCTTGAAGATCGTTAGCAATCCCTAAAAGCTCTCTCTTTGAATCCTTTGGAATCTTGTTTTTGGTTTGGATGAACTTTATAAGTCTTGAAACTTTCTTCTCCACTTCTGCAGAGATAACAGGAGAACTAACAAAACCTTACATAAACAATTTTCAAACACGAAAACATCGATTTAAAATTTGATCAATTCAAATAAATCTTACCTGTTTTTGCTCGCTCCATTCTTACGATGCTTGTTCTTGCCTCTGCATTTGAACCTTACCGAACAAAAAGATCAATAAAACGTCCTGCAGACACACAAAACAGCGAGCATCACAATTCACAAATATATAGTATCATTCACATGTGTTCAAACGCAAACCTCTTTCATTTATTATACAGGACATAGGTCTGGATAAAATATTTTTCGAAACTATATTATTCAAACAGAATCACATCTTCAGAAATTCTGATATTGTTTCCACCTAATATAATCTTCACAAATCTGTTGGCGCATAAACTAATATTTGTATTTACGTGTATCTACACGTACCTTATTTTTTAAATTAAAATATCATGGATGATTTGTTTTATACAATTTGGTCTGTGCTTTAACATCGATAAAATCATAACAACGCGTCTCATAAAAGACTTTAAGGTGACATCATTACCTCTAATTGGGACCGTTAAGATCGATTAGCTGACGTTTTATAACACATCATGCGTCCTCTTGTCACTTGCTACTTTTTTCTACTTATTTTTCACCTATGATTTGGAACTATTTTCGTATTCTTCCCATATAAATTGAGAATATTATTATAAAAGTAACAAGCCAGCGACTAAATTTAGCATAAATCAAGAAAACAATTCTCAAATTTGATAAATCTGAAAAATAGAAACAGAATATTTATATTCTTCATTAACTTATCCCATAAATCAAGATTTTTTTTCTTAAGTTTCTCTTTTTGATGAAACCCCTTTAACAGAAAAAGTTTCTAAGTTTTGATCAATCATGCACTTATAAAAAAAAATTGATAGTTTGTGTATGTTCAAATCCATCAAGTATGGCATATTTTCCACTCGACACCCAATGATTTGGAAGTATTTCACATTCTTCCCATATTTGCGAATATTACTATAAAATACAAAATCGACAAACTTAGCATATATATAAAGAAAATAAATCTCAAATCCGAAATGTTAACAAAGCAATTTTGTTTTGATTCAACCAGACAACTAAGAAACAAAACAAAAAATGATATTCATTAACTCAATTAGTCCATTGATCAAGACTTTATTTCTTAAGATTTTTTTTTAAAAATAATCTAAATTCACGCAATCAAAATATTTTCTTTATATTTGAACCTATAAAAAACCTATAAAAACATCACTGAAATCAGAATAAAATCCTTTTCCATTTTTTATAAACAAATTTTCAAGTTCTGTCTTTTTCACAAAATGAAAAAAAGCTTTTAAAAAAAGAAATAAAAATATTTATAAAATTAATGAAATAATTAGTATCAGTTATCCATAGTTACTAGAAAGATTAACGCACCAAGAAGAAAATCTCAAAGAGTGAATGCTTTCTTCGAACGCTCTCTCTCTCTCTCTCTCTCTTTCTCTCTCTAGTTCTTATTCTCTCTCTCTCTCTACCAAATTACTTTGCCTCTTCGTCTTCGTCTTCGTTCTTCGTTATCTCTTCCTCTGTCACTAACTCAGTTCACTGCTAGTGACGAAGCTTAACACCAACAAGTCTTTACTTAGATATTATTCACTTGTAAGCAAACGATTTAGGGATCTGAAACGCTTACTGTTGTCTTTGGATTCTCGATTGCTCCTGACTCTGAGCTTTCGAATTGATTCCATTTTCAAGCTGCTGAATCTGGTAATTTTTGTTATCAATTAGGTCTTTGATTAAGCCTTCCCACTATCAATTTCTCCATGAAATTTTAGCTTGCTTCATGTTTTGTATGTGTAGATTTGAGCAGTTGGTTCTTCTATCTTAGGGTTTTCGTTTGCTGTTTCTGGAGTTTTCTAGGTTTCTATTTAATGGAATTAGTCTGTGTAGATCTGTTTGTGAGGTGGAAATTTTATGTTTACTGTTTGGAAATGGATCTTGAGTAGCTAAGGTTGAATATGATCACATTGATTTTTGAAAACTAGTACAGTATTGCTTAATTAATCTCGAGTATACTCTTTGATATCATCACTCAGATGCTAATTTTGTTTCTTGGGTGTTCAATCATTTCGGCTTTTGTCATGGTAAAATTTTGGATTTTTGATGATTTTCTTCTGGGAAGCGAGAGTTGAAATTTTCTAACACTGGGTTTTAATTGTTGTAATCAGATCGTTCAGCTGCTACTCTGTATTGGGTCAGACATCAATGGGATAAAAAAATGGTGTTTATACTGGGACTTTTCTTCGTTTGTTGACCTCTGTTGGGTCAACCAAGCATGATCTCTGAAGTGGTCAAAAGGATAGTTACTTTGTAGTGTTGAACAAGATCTTGTAAAGAGTGATAGTGTGAGTGTGCCTCTCGGACCGTGGGAAGATCATGCCTTGGTGGAGTAAATCCAAAGATGAAAAAAAGAAAACGAACAAGGAGAGTATCATTGATGCGTTTAATAGGAAATTGGGATTCGCATCCGAGGATAGGTCTAGTGGTCGATCGAGAAAATCAAGAAGACGACGTGATGAAATTGTGTCTGAAAGAGGAGCTATATCTCGATTACCATCAAGATCTCCCTCTCCTTCTACTCGGGTTTCACGCTGTCAGAGTTTTGCAGAAAGATCACCTGCTGTACCTCTTCCTCGTCCTATTGTCCGTCCTCCTGTAACGAGTACTGATTCGGGAATGAATGTATCACAGAGATCAGGTTTAGATGCAAGTTTGAAGCCTTCATGGTTGCCACTTCCAAAGCCCCATGGTGCGACAAGCATACCTGATAATACCGGTGCTGAGGCTGATTTTGCCACTGCTTCTGTGTCTAGTGGAAGTTCTGTGGGTGACAATCCATCTGATTCTCTTCTCAGTCCATTGGCTTCTGATTGTGAAAATGGGAACCGAACACCAGTAAATATTTCTTCGAGGTGAGTTTGAATTGTGACTGTTATCGTTATTGATTGTGCTCCCTCTCTTGCTCTCTATTTCTAAACATGTTTTATCCTACTCTTATGTATAGGGATCAGCCCATGCATAGTAACAAAAACTCAGCTGAGATGTTCAAGCCAGTCCCAAATGTGTCTAGTAAAAACAGAATCCTATCGGCATCTCCTAGGCGGAGACCTCTGGGCACTCATGTGAAGAACCTACAAATCCCACAACGAGATTTAGTGCTCTGCAGTGCTCCAGATAGTTTGTTGTCTAGTCCTTCTAGGAGTCCAATGAGATCCTTTGTCCCAGATCAAGTCTCAAACCATGGCTTGTTGATTAGTAAATCATATTCAGATGTTTCCTTGCTTGGATCTGGACAGTGCTCAAGCCCGGGTTCAGGTTACAACTCAGGTAACAATTCCATTGGTGGAGATATGGCTGCTCAGCTGTTTTGGCCTCAGAGCAGGTGTAGCCCTGAATGTTCCCCTGTGCCTAGTCCAAGAATGACGAGTCCTGGTCCTAGCTCCAGGATACAGAGTGGTGCTGTTACACCTCTTCATCCTCGAGCTGGAGGGTCAACTACTGGGTCTCCTACTAGAAGACTTGATGATAACAGACAGCAAAGCCACCGTCTACCTCTCCCGCCATTATTAATCTCTAATACTTGTCCGTTTTCACCCACATATTCAGCAGCAACATCACCATCTGTCCCCCGAAGTCCAGCAAGGGCAGAGGCTACGGTAAGCCCTGGATCGCGATGGAAAAAAGGGAGATTGCTGGGAATGGGCAGTTTTGGACATGTGTATCTTGGCTTTAACAGGTTCGTAACTAAAAAAGTCTGATTTTAGTTGACAAGATGCTCTCATTGTCCCACGTTTTACATTGGTTACGGGAAGCATTTCGCTTCTAAAATCTACTTCATATCAGTAGAAATTATTGTTCCATATGATGGTTAAGTTTCTTGGTTTAATTGATTTGTACTCTTCACAAAAATATTGAGTAGGGGAACTTATATGTTATATTTCTATGCCGCTCCTGGTTTTATTGGCTATGTTTTCTTCCTCAGTGAAAGCGGTGAGATGTGTGCCATGAAAGAGGTTACTCTATGCTCAGATGACCCAAAGTCAAGGGAGAGTGCTCAACAATTGGGCCAAGTGAGTTATACATCATCATCTGTTCAGAACAATGAAAGCTGGTGCTTTTAAACTTTGAATTTGCTAACCTTCCAGCTTCTTTTTCTATGCCGTTTGCGACACCCAAATATAGTGCAGTATTATGGCTCTGAAACCGTAAGCTTTAAAGATATTTTTGGACATTGCTATTCTCTGATACTATCAACTATTTCAGCTGAACTAACTCATGCACATGACTACACTTTTTACTTTCCCGTCCAATACCGGTAGACGACAAGCTGTATATATATCTGGAGTATGTCTCCGGTGGTTCGATTTATAAACTTCTTCAAGAGTACGGACAATTTGGTGAGAATGCCATCCGTAACTATACGCAACAAATTTTATCAGGGCTCGCATATTTGCACGCCAAAAATACTGTTCATAGGTGAAGCAACCCTTAATTCTATTCATTCTCCTGATTTCATTTTTTGCTTCATCCTTCCTTAGTTGGAGAATTAAGTGAATATGGATTTTAACTTTTTCCAGGGACATCAAAGGAGCAAATATATTGGTGGATCCCCATGGACGAGTAAAAGTGGCTGATTTTGGGATGGCAAAACATGTATGTAAATGTTCTATGCAATCTCCGGTCCTTATTTTGTTTTAGTCCTGTTTGAAATTTTGCCTCAAGTAGAAACGACTGATCTGATTAATTTACCCAGCTAGAAAATTTCCTCCCAATATAGCAGTAAAAGCAAGACTTGTAGGCGAAAAATATTTTGATTTATTAAAGTTTATAAGATAGGTCTAATACAAATTCATGAACAAAATGCAGATTACTGCTCAGTCTGGTCCTTTATCGTTCAAGGGGAGCCCATATTGGATGGCACCTGAGGTCAGTATGCTGCTACAAACTGCCGGTTTCATGTTGAGAGGCTTTATGCTGATGATTTAGATCTTGCTTGGATTTCAGGTGATAAAGAATTCAAATGGCAGTAACCTTATGGTTGACATATGGAGTCTTGGATGTACCGTTTTAGAAATGGCTACAACGAAACCTCCATGGAGCCAGTATGAAGGGGTTAGTAAATCATATAAGCAGTCAAACAAACATGAGATTTAATGATTTAACTCTTCCATCCTTAGATATTTTGAATTATGTATAGGTTCCTGCTATGTTTAAGATTGGAAACAGCAAGGAGCTTCCAGATATCCCTGATCATTTATCTGAAGAGGGGAAAGATTTTGTGAGAAAATGCTTACAAAGAAACCCCTCAAATCGTCCTACAGCTGCTCAGCTTTTAGATCACCCTTTTGTAAGAAATGCGATGCCGTTGGAAAGGCCTATTGTTAGTGGGGACCCTGCAGAGACGATGAATGTAGCTTCGAGCACCATGAGATCACTGGTATGAAAGCTCGTGTTCCCCAATTAGAAGTTCTCTATGTTTCTGAATGCCTGACAAATATGTCTGTTTCAGGACATTGGACATGCAAGGAGTCTTCCATGCTTAGACTCGGAAGATGCAACCAATTTCCAGCAGAAAGGATTAAAACCTGGCTCGGGATTCAGGTACCCATTAGCCATTCAGATTCTACCTTCATTTTCCAAGTATCAAAAGTTCTCTGTGGCTAAAATTTCCTCCTTTTGGTCACAGTATATCCCAATCTCCTAGGAACATGTCATGCCCGATATCACCAGTCGGTAGTCCAATCTTTCACTCGCATTCACCACACATTAGCGGAAGAAGATCTCCATCCCCAATATCTAGTCCCCACGCTCTTTCTGGCTCATCAACACCTTTAACCGGGTGTGGTGGAGCCATCCCATTTCATCACCAAAGACAAACTGCAATTAACTTTTTGCATGAAGGCATAGGATCAAGCAGAAGCCCAGGAAATGGCGGAAACTTCTACACCAACAGTTTCTTTCAGGAGCCTAGTAGACAGCAAGATCGGTCACGGAGTAGTCCAAGGACGCCTCCTCATATATTTTGGGACAACAATGGTTCGATCCAGCCAGGCTATAATTGGAACAAGGACAACCAGCCAGTCCTATCTGATCATGTTTCCCAACAGCTCTTAAGTGAGCATCTGAAACTGAAGTCCCTCGACCTGAGACCCGGTTTTTCAACTCCCGGTTCGACAAACAGAGGACCCTAACCCGTGAGTCAAATGATTCGACACCAATGACAGAACCATAAAACCCAACTGGAAAAAAAACATCAAAACAAATAGCTGCAGAAACTCCTCCTGGATCTCGGCATTGCAACACAGCCTGAAGGGTCAGGATCTCGAGGTTTAGGGTCGGATTAGGGTTACTGAGCTGTGACTCATATCCCTGAACCATTGGCTAATATCAAGAAAATGAGGATTCGTTTTTTTTTCTTGTCTTTGGAAAATCTGAAGAGCTCTTTATCTTGTCTCTCTGTTTCTCTGAGGATATATGGGAGCGAGAGAGAGATCAACAACAACAAAATTGATTTTGTGTATAGGAAGGTGTGGTGGTAGAACAATTCATCAATCTCTCACCTAATTTGTCTCTTTCCCTCTTTCTTCTGTCTCTTTGTTTAGTCTGATTCGTTGCTGATGAAGGAAAAGAACAAAAAAAGGAGAGGGAAAAATCTTAAGTCTTTTAAAAACCTAAACTCTTTGATGTAATCTATCTATCTTTATTGTAAGAGAATCCCAAATTAGATTATAAAATCCACTCCTTTATTTTTATTTTTCTATATGATTATTGCTAGCTCCTAGTCAACACAACACTTGCATAGCAAAGATTTGTTTAGTAATGGTCCATGGTTCCAAAGTTCAAACTTTATTACTTTTGGAATCCCATATTTTTATGAGGGTTTCGTGTTCTGCTATGCATTGGGTCATATAGAATGTGTTCTCGTGTCTTACAAATTGTTAGGTTGCACCACATCATTGTAAAATTTCGCATTTTAAAGGAAAACATTTTAAAAGAAGATAAAATTAGATTGTGGAAAATCGAATATATTATTTATTTAGATTACAAAATCGTCCAAACAATGATGAGAGCTTGTCTATGTTTTATACACATTTAACATTTTTGTTTCAACACTCTTTTCTTACAAAAGAAACAAACCTTATAGACAAAGAACGATCATGGTTTCTTCTTCAATAATGATCATGTAAGTAAGTAACATAAACAAACATAAGATTAAAAAGGATTGAAGAGAAAAATAATCTTACAACTTACGTTACATTGGTTACAAACCTAGAGGCTTTTCTTTTCTTTTTTGTAATAGTCTCTTGCGTTCCATTTTTGGTCAGGTAGTCTCAATTCTCAGAGCACTGTTCAAGCCGGACATGGTGAGGACAAGCCCTTTCTGGCTCTCCTTTCGTCCATAGCATCCAAAGATCGCCTCGTTTTCGAGCTAACGTTAACATTGTTCCTGCATATTCATCCCAAGATCTCTCAATACTCATTCGATGCACATTATGGAGAGAGAGCCAAAGAGAGAGAGAGAGAGAGAGAGAGAGAGAGAGAGAGAGAGAGAGAGGGATGTAGAGAGATTTTCCAGCTTACCTAGTGTGAAAGGGACAATGTAGAGCAATGCCGGTTGGCCGTGTCCATCCATTAGGTTTAGGGCCACGTAAGTAATCAAAAGACCTGCGGTTTTCAAATGGTCGAATGATTGTCAATGACGGAGAATGAAGAAATAGAAGATCTGTGGGATTACACGGATTTGTGTGTGATTTTTACCTAATCCGTAGGCAATCATTGCCCATATAAAATAGCCGGTTCTAAGAGTCTTGTTAGCTAACCAGTCATATCTGCAAGAACAAATGTTGGGAAAGCTTACAACTTGGTGAAAGGAAACTACAGATGATGATTTAAGAAAGAGACATTGAGAGAGAGTATGGCTATTGGACCTGAGAGCAAAAGCGATTAGCAAACCGGGCAAAAGAATATCACCAAATCCAATAATGCTGTAGCCTCCCCATGGATCGAACATGCGCGGAATCTTCAGTAGCATCGGGATGCCATCTTCTCCACTCTTATCACCACGAGCTACCTGCAAAGAAGAAAGAAGCAACATTGCTTTTTCTTGAACATATGAGATGAGATGAGATGAAGATTTCTAAATGAGATTTAAGTTTGGGCATTGTTAGAATCTATATGAAAATGATGGATGGCTGATTGTTTGGTTACTTACGACAATCATTACGCTCTCGTGGAACAACTTCTTGGAGACAAACACCCAGAAGATATCGTACAAGAAGGCACAGCTGAGAAGAACTGTCCCAACCTGTTGGCAAGTAATATGTGGCTTTAGAATCTTTCTTTTTAACATAGCGCAAAAAGTTTTGGAAACTTAAAGATGAAGTATAAATATGTATAAAAGAATACCTTAAGATTTGGGACATGAACAATCTGTAGTACTGTGATGATCAATGCGATACCCTAGTCAATAGAACAACAATATCAAATACCATCTAAGGGATTTGGATTGTAGTTATGAATGAAATTGTATGGGGCTGCAATCCTTACAAGAACATCTTGGCCAATCCAAGCAAAGGAGGCAATTCGGTAAACACCCCAGAGAACAGCAAAGACAATGCAGAAAGGAGAAACTGCAAGAGTCAGGTAAGAGATAGGTCCAAGGTAAGGGACTTTTACATAAGCATCTCCAGCACGTTGGAACCATCTGCAAAAAGAAATTAAAAACAAACAGTCCATGACATCCTCCAAGATGTGCATTAAAGGCAATAGGCGTTGAAAGGAATCATGCTTTTACCTTGATAGTAACGCCACGAGGCAAGTTTGCAAACCCTGAAGATAAAGAAGGTATTACAAAAGATAAGACTATAACCGTTTTTCAATTCAATTGAAGTTTGCATTGGATAATGATCATTAGTCGAAAGAGAATTGTACCTCAGCACCACCAATGCAGAAAACAACCACAAGAAGCTCCAGAAACCAATAAGACATAAGCTTGTAAAGAATAACCAGGAAGCCCGACGCAAGAACTACGAAAAAAATAGCTGAAATAGTATTGATCTCTACAACACCACTACCCCCATCATTTGTGTTAGGGATTTCATCAACAGCATCCTACATTTGTGCAGAAAAACAAATGTTAGAAGTAAGAATGCTTACGTAAGAATAATAACACTGATAATAAAACAATAACAAAAGCAACAAAAAAACAAAACCATGTGAGTCCTCTTGTCAAAAGTAGACAAATGCCTCAAGGAGGGGCCCAGCTCATTAAGAAAACCCATCCGTTACCTATCCATTTCTCGGATGTTCATCTTGACACAACTTTTCCAAAATTGGGAAAGTAAAATGGTAAAGAAATGCAAGTGTTGTCCAATATACTAAAGCTGACTTTTCTTATTCGACCTAACCAAGTTACCAACTACTCTGTCCCTTTTGGCATCATTGGAATTGGACAAGAAGAGCAAGGGACTTACTTATTGGAAGTTTACATTATCCTAGGGCCTTACCTATCCAAATAAATGTTCCTAGCCAAATCTTAGTATTTCCAAAAAGTAGGAAATGACCGACCTTCAGTAGCTTATCATGTTCAATAGCTGCTTCTCGGGCACTCCATGCAGACCAATAAGATGCACACAAAATGGTACCGATAGCCATTAACCACAAAAAGACTTCGGCTACATCAACAGCTGGTCGTCTTGGGGAGTAAAGCTGGGCCGACACTGCTGGTCAAGTACAGAAGATCATTGAGTTAATAAAATACATATATTGATTTGGAATTTCAGCTTACATGACTATTACTGAAGCATATCGTGATTGAAAGAAACAAGCTAGACCGATCATTATTAGGACGTACCTTTTGAACTGTTGGCGAGCATCGTTTGCAAGGTTGCACCAGCATCTTGTGGGAGCATGACAGCAGGAATCTGTATATCTAAATCCGTTTCATCCGGTTCACAAACCATTTTGTAAAGTTCTGTCAGAAAACACATAACCATTAGATTCTACAAACAATATTGTCTTTAATAGTAAGCATACCCAAATAACTCATGATAACTGATTGCTATAATAACATGAAAGCAATTTGACAATTTCAACAGTCAGGTTGAAACAAAACAAATTACCTTTCTGATTATTTACGATGAGCAGAGCAGAGGCACCAGCAGCTTCTGCATGATTTGCCTTTGCTGTGAACCTACAGTTACCCCGTTCCACAATAACAACATCTCCAGAAAGCTAACAAACATTCAGAACGGTAAGTTTTACGCATTCACTTTTCAACATCACGAGGTCATAAAAAAGGGTAAAATAAAAACCTTGTTCTTGAGCGGTGAACAAGAATCACGAGGATTTGCAAAAACAAGGTGAGTCTGGTTTGCGTTCTTCTCCTTGGACACTATCCGCCTCCCAAATCGAGCACCAACCCCAACAAACTCCACATTCTCAACACCATCAACCCACGTTTGAACTTTCACCTTAAGTAAAGAACCATGTGACACAAATCACACACATATAAACTTCACCAATTCTATTAATTCAATATTTATCCTGGAAAAAAAGGTACAATTTTTACGACTTAAGAAGATCACAATAATAATTACTTCTTAGGATCCAAAGGCGTAAAATAGAATTAGACTTCATAAACTCCACAAGTAACTTCATTGCTAAGAAAGATAACTGAAAAAGCAAACTCAGAATCTACGACTCCATAACTTAGATCAACTACAAGCTCAACAGTGTAAACTAAGTATTTAAGCTTCAACTCCAAAATTACTAAAAAATAATCGTTCCGATTTCTTTTTTTTTGGAACTACTTGTTGAGCTTCGTAAGAAGACAGAAAGAGGGAAGAAGAACAAAATTCGTTGGATTTTGATCCAAATTAGAGAAGAACAAGCTGAAATTTGGAGTAAAAGTAGAGATTAGTACCAAAACGAAGTCATTCTCGCAACCTGGTTTCTTCGGAGCTAAATCGTCTTGATGAACAATATCACCGGCGGTGACTGTAGAACGGAGAGATAAGAGTAAAATCGAACCGGATAAAATAAGAATACGGAGAAATCGAAGCGAATCCATGGAATGCTCCAAGGATTCTTCTCTCTTCGCCTATAATCTCACGAAATTATTATCACACAGAAGAGAAGAGAAGCGAGAGAGAGAGAGAGAGAAGAGTAAAACACGGAACAGATTTAAAATAATTAAAACCAAAAAAAATACTTATATTCGCTAGAAAATAAAATGAGAATATTTTAATTTGATCTGATATCATTGTTGGATCTGTGGAAAGTGACGTAAGCGGGAAGCAAGTAAAGTGGAGGAACATTGAAAACGACGACGTTAGGTTATGCCGTTGAACCGGTTTTTGGCGCGTTTCTGATTGGACCGGTTAAGCTAAACTTGTTCTATCACAATCATGTCGAAGTTTGTATTAACAAAACCATTATGAATTGACCTTTGTTGCCACAGTTTGGACAATTTCCTCAGACATACCCATGTTTTGTTTGTCTAACTCAAATATTTATTTATTTGGTTTATAGTATATGATTACTGTCTAATAATAATACTTTATATTTATTGTTTTTGGAGTGGTCCCAAAACGACGAATGTGAATATGGGATACAAGGAATCTTGTAATTTATTACCGGAAATAAAATTCAGTTTAATACTTCATAAGACTAACTATATATACTCCCTACCTAACTTAACTTCCGTAAATTTTGTTCTTGTCCCATAAATCACAAGGCCTAACCAACATGCAAATATTTTAAACCGAATAAGATCTGAATCGGTTTCCGTTGGTTCGGTTTTAATAGGTTTATCCATATAAAACACTGCTATCTCTAAACCAAAACATAAACAGACACAAACCACTTACATTTTTGGGTTTTAACTCTTAACAAAATTTGGTACACATCTTCTTCCACCTTTAGAATCTTCCTCTATCTCTCCTGCAGTATTTCCATTTTCAACCTCATAAATCTGATAAAAGTTTAGCCGAATTCGAGTTTTCGATATCTCGGGTTTCTTCTTAACCGAATGAACGGTTAAGTAAAAAAAATGGAAGAACTTTAAGGTAATGGTGACTCACAAGGTGAGATACCTCCAAGTGTCTAATCTCCTTCCTTGAGCATGTTTGATGTCTCTTGTGTAGAATTCATTGGCTCTTTGCAAATCCAGCTTCACAAGAGCATTGAGCCGCGGTGGAAGTAAATCTGATTTCATGGACTAGCTAATCTAACTTCTCTAATGATCTCGCCACAGAGATATTAATGACTCTCTGGTAACCTGTAGAAGCAGAGTAATACGAGAAGCGAACAGATTAGTAATCAGAAGCATCTTGAGAAGTTTCAGCAACTCTCACAGATAATAGTATGTCTTTTGTTTTATCATCTAGAGAAGAAAGAAACTAGTACGGTTCCACTTACCGCCATGGGAACTCGCTTGTGTCTATTCCAGCTTGGTGAAGCTCATCAACGTATTGTAATGCTTCCCGGCATTCCTCTCTGTCATCATAGAACTCTTTCTTATCACCTTCAATCTGATACGCTTCATGGCCTTTCCCTGCTACAACCTGCAAAAAACAGAGTAGTGTCAAGCTTACCCAAGAACACCATTCGATCATATTAATTTGATTGCTCGTTAAAGATTCAAATCCAGAAAATACAGTGCAGAGAATGAGTTCATTTGTATACTTACAACCATATCACCTTCTTCACCCATAGCAACAGCACAACGCACAGCTACACGTCTAATATCATGAAGGAAGAGTCTATGACCATTTGCCAAAGGCGGATAGTAATCTTGTTCGCCATGTTTCAGATACTCTTGCATCGTCCATCCAATCCCAGACAACATGTCATCCAAGATGTCCACTAAACCACATTGGAAAGTTCCCTAAATGTTAGTTTACATCAGGACACACTGAAGGTCTATAGACTCAACCTACTCTTCGAGTTACTTACATGGATCTTCATTCCTCGGATTATCAGATGTCAACATTGTCACATCGCTCTTTTCAGTAGCGATTTTTGTCATAAGTGGTCTTTTCCCTCTCTCATTCTCACCTTCACAACCAATAACTTCAACAAAAGGGAAAAAAAAAGCTAAAAATCAGATTGCCCCACTTATAAAGACTATAAGGAGTATCTATTAGATGGAAGAACATTTATATACCGGTAATGATTCTTCTTGGTTTAAGCTCTCGAATTGAATCTAGCAGCCTTGACAAGCCATCAGGTGTGTTAGCATGATCCACAATAACACCAAATGCTTGTTCCTCATCAATCAGTTCACACCTCCCCGGGACTGCATCGACTTCCTCAACACCTCTAACGATATCCTCAAGAGGAGCTCCAACAGCAATCCCGACAGCAACAGCAGCAAGAATGTTATAAATGTTATGCCGTCCTAACAAACCCGATGAGATCTCCAGTATACCTTGAGGGGTATTAACCAAAACCTGTGTCTCAAACAAGGAAAGCTCAAACTTTAACGGGTGAACATCAGCTTTTGTGTTCTCCATGGCAAATGTCACGACAGGGACATTAGGATTCCCTTGCTGGACGAAAAATGCAGCGTTTGGATCGTCTATGTTAACTACTTTCCTGTGCCTTTCCGGATCAATCATTCTTGCAAACAACTTGGCTTCAGCATCTCTATACTCTTCGTCAGTACCACGGAAATCTGTATTCTCTCTTGCCAAATTTGTGAAAACCGCAATGTCGAAATCCACTTCATCACATTTCCCTAAAGCAAGTTCCTGAGGAGAAGCTTCCATAACCAGAGCTTCAGTTCCATTATGCAACATCTTAGCCATCAAACTCTGAACCAAAACAGCATCAGGATTCGTCGTAGCATTAGGCGTATCCAATCTGGTATCACCATGGATATAACAAGACACTGTGCTAAACATTCCTGTTCGCACACCCATAGCTTCGTAGAGGCTTTTAATCAAATACGTAGTAGTCGTTTTCCCGTCCGTACCAGTAACTCCGATCACCGCCATGTTCATTGACGGATGCCTATAAAACGACGAAGCTAAAGCTGCTAAAACTGCATTAGTGTCCTCAACAATAACAAGTGCTTTGCAACCTAAAGTGTCTTCAATATCAATCTCTTTGCTAGCTACAACCGCCACTGCTCCTCTCTTATCTGCTTCACTCAAGAAATTTTCACTTCCTACACAGCAAACAAAGAGATCTCCGGCGCTTACACCTCTTGAATCGTGCTGAATTCCGGTTATTTCGACATCTAAATCACCGTAAACTGAGATTGGCACCACTCTACTCTCATCTAAAAGCTCAGCTAAGCTCATTTTGAATTTAGGTTCCACGATTCTCGCTTTAGAACCACCGAAATCATCCAAATCGAATTCGAATTGATGATCGGATCCAATCTCCTTCTTCTTGTTGATCCTAATGTTACCTTCTTCATCAACCCAATCTTCTTCATCAGAAACTTCAGTTAATCCAGTTAATTTATCAATTTCATCCAAATCCACAACTTCTTCTTCATCAAGCTCATCAACAACGTCAGTAACATCACCTTCATCCTCATCTCCCTCCTCCCCAATCTTCTTAAGCGACGCCGTTTTAGGAGGATTAGGTTTGAGCAATCCTTGCTTAACGAACTCGCTCCGTTTCATAGAGATTGCTCTATCGATATCTGAGAACAAATCGCCACTAGGTTCTACGTCATCTCGTCCCGTATCCGTCGCGTCTTCCACATCGGCGATTGCGGAGAGATAAGTGTTCCGATTCTTCTCGAAATCTTCTTCCTCTAGTTTCCTTGCACGAGCAGCTTGGCGCTGTATCTGCTGAAACTTCGATACTCCGTGCATTGAATCCTCCGGGGCTTCAGGTGGATCGTCATCTGCAGGGTTCGGGTAAGAATTCCGGCGAGCAGGTCCCGCCGAGACCAGGAGATTACGGGAATTTCGAGAGAATGGTAAGATTACTGGTTTGTAGGAGAAGGAAGAGGTGGTTCCAGTTAGAGAGAGAAAGACTGGGTGAGGAGAGAGAAAAGTGAACGCCATTGGAGAGAAACTGAGAAAGCCAGTGAAAGGTTTTGCAAGGGGATAAGAGTTTGTGCTCCAAAACGGTGCGTATAGAGAAATCAAAGATACGGATAAAACGGTGCGTATAGAGAAATCAAAGACCCGGATAAAACGGTGCATTTCAGATGGCTTACTTACTTGATTGGTTTGTCGTCGTATGTCGGATTATCGGAAACTGGCCTGTGAGGCCGTAACTATGGCCCACTATATAAGCCCACTAGTTTCAAATTAACATTTGAAAAGATAGTTTGTAAATTTTGAAAAAGAATAGGTGTTTTACAATCATCCTTCACGAAAATTCGAGTTTGTAATTAGATTAGGTCTTTTTATTTTTTATGTTATAGATAATTTTTGGACAATTTTTTCTTTTTTATAACCATAAAATTCATCTAAAGATGTATATTATTCCGTTTAAAAGTAAAATCTTTCTTTTCAAGTGGATTCGAACCCAAGACATTTTTGTCAATAACCTCGAAAGTCTCTATATATAGTGTAATTAAAAAACCCATTGATAAAACATAATAAAGTCACATGGCCACTTTAATTTGTAACATGGACCGACCACCGCCATTTTCAGTTGAGTTGGTTTATGACACCTTTTGTGGTCCCTTTTTATATTGGGCCTCACTTCTACATTTCCTCGGCCCATTTTATAACACGTGAAGTGCACATCCTATAGTGTAATTTCTGATTTTTTTTTGTTTCTTATAAAAGTATCATAAAATACAAAGTCATCGAGTATCGTCAAAGTCTGCCTGCGGCTGCCACTAACAATTTAAAGCCAGACCATGTGTCTAAAATTGAATAACAGCCAAACATGTCATAGTCTCAAATTAATACGTATTACATTACAAGATATAATAATGTAGTTTGATTTTATTGTAAGCAACGTATAGTTAGTTAACTTAGTCTGATTTAATCAACATGACAGGAAATATATATTAGCTTAAGCACCATATTATTTTTTCAAGATCTACATATAATGTACATTGTGTGTCCAACTCATATTGTAAATAGGATAATTTATTGAAACAATGTATGCTAGTTTCGTGACTCAATTGTGTCCCGAAAAATAATTGTGTCCAAAAATATGATAATTTCTTGTTCGGATTTGTATCTCTTGTTAGGATTTATAATTTGGATTTCAAATCCGATCGATTTTAATTTATATTTGGTGAAAAAGTTACGAAAGTTTCATATATGATGGGAATTGTTAGATATGACCATCCGTAACTACAGGTTTTATATATCAGTTTGCAGCTGATGTTACGAAAATAATGTAATGCATGCTGAAATCCTGAAATGTGTCATCTATCGAGATTGCGTTGTCGGTACGTACAGTATCTATAACGATTCATCTACTGTATTTACGTATATGATATTAACGATTATAATATATATTGGCAATTTGATATGAATATTCTATTGAACGCGGAGAGAAAGTCCTCGCTTGTCAATACGACTGTTCGTCTAGACTTAGTCAACACGACCCTCCGCTCGTGCTCACCTTAAGATCACTGGTATCAGAGCCATAGATTTGTGTTCAGATGGAATAAATCATTGTTTATGGTTGAATGTTTTGTATGTTCTGGAAAACGAATCTCTACTCATGTCTTTAATCTCAAAATCTTCCAGTTCAAATCTCTCTATAGATTCCCCGTTTGCTATTTCTACTTTACAAAAAAACCAAAAAAATCGTTCTCTTTCTAATATAAATTCTCTATATGAAATTGAATATATTCCCGGTGATCAATTACCAGAAACTACTCTCCCGTTGGTTAATCCATACGAATACTTTGCTAAGAAGCCTAGTGCTTTTTCAGTTAGAGGTGTTCGCGAGCTTATCAAGCCATCTTCCAGCCGAAGAGTTTTAGAATATGTACAGTCCAGTAAGTTTTCTTCATGTCAAGTTCCAGCCACCGAAGAAGAACAGTTCATATCCTTGAATATTCCGGAGCATTTACCGAAGTTATGGTTACAACATGGCTATACTCATCTTCACTTCGGAGTAGTCAGAATCGGGTTAACCCTGCACGCTCGTAAGGGTTTACCTGTTGTGGCAAGGATAGCTTTGCTTGACTCAAGACTCAAGTCCTATCAACAGGCTTGCATCGGAACAGTGCAAACAACGTTGAATGCCGGAACAGTGTTTATAACATTGTTTCCAAACTTCAATGTTTCTTTACAAGATCCAAATCTTTTAAAAGCACTTAAAGTTCAACTACAATTGATCGGAGCACCTATGCAAGATAAAAGTATCGCAGCAACGCTACATCACCAGATTGTGTACCGAATTCAAGATCATGCACTTGACTTGGCACTACCTGCGTCAGATGAAGCTTTATATCTTGAAGTCACATCAGCGTCACATGCACCTAATTCTATTCAAATCCCGCGACAAATATCTCGAGAAGAATTACTGCGAAAGCTATCGGAATCATGGGTCACAAGCTATGAGAAGATACATCAGGCATCCCAAACACCAATTCAATCCTCTGAAGTAAGCTTTCACTGAAGAAGCGATGGGACTACAGAGATTCGATTCGAAAAGCCAAGATCATCCTTCCAGAAGAATCTCTTTACTCAATTTACTATCCAAATTGAAGAAGGATCTTATAAGCCCCTACCAAAGCAAGATCTTCAACCGATCGCTTTTGAGCAAAATGGAGCTGTGGTATATCCGTTTAAGGACGAAAACGGACATTGTTACTTCGATATCTGCAATTGCACAGCATGTATGGAAGATCTCTACGAATCTGATGACGAAAAGCGACAAAGACGAAGAAAGAAGAAGGATCCACTATACAAACGCTATATCGATGGAGATCCTACTATAGGACCACTTGGTGAGGACAAATACGACTTTATTGTTGACTACTCAACAAAGAAAGAAGATCCCGTCCCGCAGATACTAATGATGCATAAGATGGATTTTCCTCCACCAAAAGACTTTGTCAAAGACAATACTGTGCATACACCAAAGATCGTCCCTAACAAAATCAACCCTTCTGGACCTGACGAATTAAGCCAAGCAGAAAAGGTTCTTAATTGGCAATCTGAAAATGCCTTCATACAGAATCAACTGCTCTCAACTATTAGCCACAAAGTTGATCAAATGTCGGAAATTAGCAATAGAAGACTAAATAGTCTTCAAGGAGCAATATCAGAGATTCAAGAAAGGCTCAGCAATTTGCATCACGAGATGATAAATATGGCAAAACAGATGAAAGTCGGCACAGCACAGTTCAGAAGCAAGGAAGTTGAGCAAGCCAATCTCAACTATCAGCTCAAAGACCTTCAAAAGAGTTTAGATAGCTTAATTCAAAATCAGAGGCAACCTAATAGGTATAATCCTTTTGACTATATGTCATCTGGTATACCTACCTATCAAGAATCCTACTCTCCAGGATTTCTGTCCGGTTATCATAATCCAAGACCAAAACAACCTGCACCTGGATTCTTATCCTCTGATGAAGCTTTTACATCTCGGTTTGGTACAACTTCAATCAACAAAGCAAGATTTTCAAGATCTAAGCCCAGACGTACACATGAATCTGAATTTCAGGTCAATCCTTCGAAGAAGCCAAGTCTAGATTCCTCCTCAAGTCATGAGTCCATACAAGAAGAGAAGAAAGAAGAAAAAAAGGATCATGATGATAAAGGAAAGAATATCGCTATGATCGAGTTCTCAATGTCTAATTTATTAGATACCCTTGCAAAACCCCTTGAAGATAAAAAGCAAGAACTACAAGTTCAACCGACTGAATCGATCGCTACAATAAATCATATTTCGGAGTCGTCCTCCTCAGAATCAATCTCTACTCTCTACGACTCAGAATCAGAAGAAGAATCTCTTCCAAATCAATTTGCAATCGGAGAAGGTTCATATACTCCTAAGGATGAACCAGAGATTGATGAACCCTCAGGCGACGATGACATGGGTTATGAAGACATTCGCGAAACATCAAAACCAAAGCAGTTTGCATCCAAGATATTGGTATTCACACTTGATGATATTCCTTTTGAAAAATGGAGTAGTCGTCTCGATGAATTCCATGCGTGGATGACCTCTGAAGCTCTCACATCTCCAACACAAACGGTGATACAACAATTCACATCAAGACTTTCAGGCGCATTAAAAGAATGGTGGAATTCACTTAGAGAATACCGACAACTGCAAGTATATCAAACAACAATTCCCCTACTTCTTGGTGAGATACATCGCGAATTCGTTGGAACACCAAATCATCTAAAGGAGCAACTACAAGAAGAATTCTACGCAGCCAAATGTTGTTCCCTAAAGAAGAAAGATTTATCAAAACATTTTGAGCGCCAAACTCGGAGGTATTATGCTCTTGATGGGTTAAACAATCCAAGTCTGAAGCAGGTCTATCTCTCATCAATAGATGACTACCTCAGTCATCAAACAAAGTTGCATATCAGAGATCAAGGCCAGACAATTGAAGAAATCTCGATCGGTCAAATTCAACAGTACGTATTCAGAACTCTTGACAGACTTTGCGAGCAAAAGAAGTTTTGGTCGGAGTTCATGGATAAATCAAAACATTTATCGAAGATATGTGCTCGTCCGGATCTTTCCATTAAATGCTCAAAGAAGAAGAAATGTTCGTGCGAGGATAAAAGGAAAGGAAGATTCAAGAAACCTTTCTTGAAGTCAAAGTATTTCAACAAGATTAAACACAAACAATTCTTCCGAAAAAAGAAGAGCTTCAAGAAGACGTCAAGATCTTTCCTCTGCAAAAGGACAGGTCACTTTGCAAAAGACTGCCCAAATAAATCCAAGAAAAAGAAGCAGTATCTCATTCATTCGATATCCAAGATAGCTCCAGATCTTGATTTAGATAATCATGATCTCGAATCTGTGCTATCTTACGATAGTGATGAGAATGATGCTATATGCAGTTATTCTGATTATGACGAATCTTCAGTATCCTCGTCCGACGACGAAAAGGACGATTGCTGTTTCAAGATAGCCAAAATGCCACAGGAAGATGAATTTCAGACACCGCATCTGCCAGTGACCATCTTTGATCCATCAAAGATTGAGAAACCGGTGCATGCAATAGCGTTCATTGACACAGGAGCTCATACAACAATAATGAATCCAAAGATCCTTTCCAAATCTATGTGGATGCCCCATCAACAGGATTTTAAGGTAGCCAATTCTGGATCACTGACGGTTAAGTTGAGATCAAAGCCGATCACAATAGAGCTCTTCCTAGGATGTCAAGTTACTAAAGAAGTACTTGGTTCATCTGAACCCGGCAAAGATTTAATCCTTGGATGGGATACTTACTCAATATTGAAGAAGAGATTTGGTATCTCTCTAGAACCAAAAGGCGTGCGATGGAGAAATTCCTATAAGGCGTTTACAACAATGCCTCGCCTATTTTCAATAGAAGTGTCAGTATTCTCTGAATTCAGCAAAATCAAAGAAGAAATTGAGAAGGCATCATGCGCTGATTCGCATACAGAATTCCTTCAGAAATGCAGTCATCCTCTATGGCTCAATCCAGAATTCTATGTGTCACTACCATTCAAGGAAAATGTGCACACGACACCAACGAAAGCAAGTCATGCGGGTATGCCTCCAACATTATTACAAAAGGCGAATGAAGAATGCAATCAACTAATGGATCAAGGTATCGTGTCAAGGACTAATTCTCCATGGGCGTGCAAAGCGTTCTATGTTAACAATCGTGCAGAACAAGCAAGAGGAAAACTCAGACTAGTCATTGACTACAAGCCGTTGAATCAATATTTGCAAGACGTCAAGTTTCCACTACCAAATAAAAGAGCACTTCTTCAACATCTCCAGGGCGCAAAGATATTTTCAAAGTTTGATCTAAAATCAGGGTTTTGGCAACTTGGAGTTCACCCAGAAGAACGATACAAGACCGCATTCTGTCTTCCCAATAGACATCTCCAGTGGAATGTTTTACCTTTTGGTCTTAAGACGGCGCCATCACTTTTTCAACAAGCAATGTTATGGATATTTGAAACATTGTTGCACACGACTCTCATATATATTGACGATATCCTCATATTCTCAGCAACTGAAGAGGAACATATTCGGGCCTTACATCAGTTCCAAGAAATTGTCAAGAAAAATGGAATCATGCTATCAGCCCGAAAGATGATAATAGCCCAGCCCAACATCGATTTTCTAGGCATGCAGATCAAGGAAGGGAGTTTTATACCGCAGACCCATTTAGCTACAGAGCTTTTGG
The DNA here is from genome assembly GCA_011420285.2 of Erysimum cheiranthoides. Classification (NCBI taxonomy): domain Eukaryota; kingdom Viridiplantae; phylum Streptophyta; class Magnoliopsida; order Brassicales; family Brassicaceae; genus Erysimum; species Erysimum cheiranthoides. The sequence goes on from CM022179.2 coordinate 20,431,258, forward strand.
ATTTTTCTGATGAAAATCTCACAAAGCGACAAGTCCAGCAATTCCTTGGTGTGATCAATTATGTAGGCGACTTTATTCCTCATCTTTCCAAGATGATGAGACCACTACAGAAGATGCTGTCGAAGAATCCTCCTTTATGGACATCACGACAAACCGAGGCGATAAAAAATCTAAAAGCAGAGATTCAAAAGCTGCCTCCTTTAAAGATTCCTTCATCAGGCATACGTGTCCTACAAACAGATGCAAGTGATAAGTATTGGGGAGCAATACTGTTCGAAGAGATAGAAGGGAAAAGACAAATATGTGGATACAAGAGTGGTCGTTTCAAAGACTCGGAGCAACATTATCACTCCACGTTCAAAGAGATTCTAGCAGTCAAAAAAGCTATTGAGAAGTTTGAATTTCATCTAATAGGGCATCGATTCCGTATCGAGATGGATATGTCCTCTTTTCCAAAGATGTTACAATTCAAGCAAAAGATGGTCCCACACCAACAATTGTTGCGATGGAGTGAGTGGTTTTCTAAGTACGATTTCGACTCAGTCTATTTAAAGGGCACCAAGAATACGTTGGCAGACATGCTCAGTCGAAAACCAGTAAAACAAGAAGTAATACCTGAAATAAATATGATGGCCAGCTCCAATTCATTTGAAACCAAGAAGAGTTATTACGACTTCGAAGCTGACATACCTGAAGATGCTCATCAGCTCATCGGAAGAAACAAACTTCATGAACTTCTACATACGAAGATCTTCCTGTACCAGTCTATAATCCTGTCGAGCTATGGAATAAACTGTAGCCATATCACCCCCATGGGAATACATCCAGATTTCCCATTTGCACATCTCTACAGGATTGGGAGTTCACACATGCCAGAAGAAGTCCTTTGTTTCCTTTGGTACCTGTGTGCTACCTACACCATTGGAATCTCTTTTGACATCTCATGGCTTTACCAATTCGTCAACAACGTTCAAGATGAAAAGAACTGTTTCTCAACATTTCTAAAGTGGTTTTCTCCATTAAACGTCTGGAGTGGAATGCTACGAAAATCTGCAAAAATGACGAATCTTCCATTCAAGAAGTTAAAGCAAGGTGGGCTTAATCCTTTCTTTAATCCGCATACGATCTATTTCTTCCATCGTCCCGTTAAAGTCAATCGAAAGACGAACAAGGTTCATGCTCTCCCAACTCTCATCCATCATGGTGACTTTACAAGAGGAATTCGTCCCGATTTCAATATCCGAGACACCGAAGCATATGAAGGTTTTCAAGTTCATGCATTTCATCTTAACAATTCAAGACAAACATTCCCTATTCCATTCGTTCCCAACTGGATTTATTACCCAGCCGATTATCAGATGCAACTTGACGAAGACTTACAATTTTTCATGATGAAATGGGAAAAAAGGGGAACAGTAACTTCAACAGAAAACAAACAAGAAGAACCAAATTCCCAGGCGATCTCTCAAGACTACCCTGCAAATCATTTCCAGGATGCTCAGTCCCCGGATGATGAAATGAATATTGAAGAAATTGAAGAAAAATTCAAGTTTTGCACAACTGCCCAACCAAACAGAGAAGCACAAATGTTCGAAGAAGCAGAAGCAAAGCTAGAAGAAGAAGAAGTACGAAGAACCATCGAAGCATATGAATGTCCTGATGATTACTACGGATGCTGTGAAGAACATATGCTCGAGTTCGAAATGGATCATTAAAATATAAGATAAGCGGTAATACTCTTTTTCCTGCGAGTGGTTTTCTCCCACGTGGTTTTCCAGTCGGAGGTTTTAACGAGGTTACTTGCATGTATAATATATGTGAATTTATGATGTAATAATGATGTAAGCAATGATGTAATCACTGAGGTAAGCGCCTATGTCAGCAAGCACTTAGCCTCCTTATAAATATGTGTGTACCCCCTTGTAAAATTCACAACTTGAAATCAGAATAAGAAAAGCTTTCTCTCTCTAAAATGTTTCTCTAACTTCTCTCTAGTTTTCCAGATCTACTTACTTCTCTATAAGCCTTGATTCTTTTCCGTTCTAAACACAGTCGCGATTCTGGTCTCTCTTCTTAAGGTTAGCATAAGTGGTCCGTCAATACGACGGTCAACACGACTCGCCGTGGGTCCGGTATTCCTAACAGTGGCTTGAGCAACACAGTGGCATAGAGGCCCGAACAGCTCGCCTTTACCTGGAACACGACCCTCGCTTGTCAATACGACTGTTCGTCTAGACTTAGTCAACACGACCCTCCGCTCGTGCTCACCTTAAGATCACTGGTAGGCATGACCAAAACTAAACCGTAACCGTATTTCGGACCGTAACCGGACCGGATGTAAACCGTAACCAGACCGTAACCGTATAAAATGGTTAAAAACCGTAACCGTTAACCGTAAAAAAATATTAGTTATGGTTATAAAAATTATCAACCGTAACCGTTAATTAACCGTAACTGTATAAAAACCGTCGGTTAACCGTACGGTTAAACCGTAAAATTATAACCGTAACCGTTTTAAAATATTATTTGATTAAAATAAATTGAAATTTTATATAGATATTTAAGAAAATCTAAATAAAAAATTAAAAAGTGATATTATTTTAACTGATACTAAAATAAATAATTGATATTTTTTGCTAATCGAAAAATGATAGTATTATTTTAGCTAATATTAAATAAAATATAAATTTACGGTGACAAAATCAAAGTGGATTGTGACTTAGTGGATGCAAATATTCGTTATTATTTATTCTAATTAGTTTGATAAACATTACAATATTTAATTTTTTTTGTCATTTTAGTTTTTTAAATACATAATTATTTTTCTAAATCGTGTTTTATGTGGATCAAATTTCAAAGTCCCCACTAACCCACTACATCACTTATTTTTATTCCTTACCAAAAAAAAATCACTTATTTTTATTAATCAAATCATTTGTAATTTAAAATTTTTAAAATTATTTTAACAGACAGTTTTTTCTCAATAATATCATATCATCAAAAAAATGTAACCGTATATAACCATAACCGTATATAACCGTAACCGTTTTAACCGGAACCGTATTAAACCGTAACCGTTTAACCGTTTATTAAATGGTTACGGTTATGGTTAAACAAAATTTATAACCGTAACCGGTGGTTAATAAACCGTAACCGTAATAACCGTAACCGTGGTCATGCCTACTTTTGAGTTCCCTGGCAGAGTAATTGTGTCTTCTTCATCGGTGATAAGTGGGCACATCACCGGAGAAATCACAGCTAAAGGTGAAATTTTACTGACATTTCTTAAAATTCAAGCTACATTGCGACTCCTGATTTGAAGTTTTCAGGTACGTAGACCTTTACAAGTCTTAGTATTTGAGTATCACTGTTTAGGGTTTATGTTCTTTTTGATGTGTTTATCTGCTTCTATCGCTAAAAAGCTAAAAAGCTTTAGCCTTTATTTTGTATGTTTAGACCAAAAAAGTTTACATTTTTTTTTTTTTTGGATTGAAAGTTTACATTTTTCTTTGAATTCACTGTAGGATGGTTGAGATCATGGCTAATGGACAGGTTAGAGAAAAGGTTATGGTCTTGTGTTACTGGAATGGTTCTATCAAGTATGGTCCTAATGGTGTATACTATGAAGGATCCACTCCTGAAAAGATCAATGTTAAGAAAAAGACGGAGTTAAGCACATTGTTGAATCGGCTTTATTCAATTTTAGGATTAGATAAGCAGAAATCAAAGATTGAAATCTTTGGTAGGTACCCTGTAGTTGTTTCACCACAGGTGTTTACGTATGTAGATTTTCCCGTGGTGAACGACACTAGTTTGGAGACTATGCTTGAGGTTCCGCGCAATCATCCTTCTATAACCAATGTGGAGTTGTATTTGGAAATAAAATCGATTTCTGATGATGTTGCTGATCATGCTGCTTGTTCATCGCCGCCATTGGATTCAAGTGCTTCAAATCCGGGGTCTCTGTCCAGTTTGTGGATTGATGATCATGAATTCCGTGTAGGATTGTGTTTTAAAGACAGAGATGATCTGGAGAAGGCAGTGGACTGGTGCTCCATAAGAGGGCGGCAAAAGTGTTTGGTGAAAGAGACCGAGAAGGACGAGTATACGTTTGAGTGCATCAGATGGAAATGCAACTGGTCGCTTCGGGCAGCTAGAATGGAAGAACACGGACTTATTGAGATAACCAAGTGTAATGGTCCACATTCTTGTTGTCCTATAGGGCCAGATAATTTCGACGTGGAATTTGCAGCAGAGGAGATTGAATGTCTGATCAGGGTACAACCCACACTAACAGTTTCAGAGTTGAAAGATTGGTGGTATGACAAATTTGGTCACGAGCTTGCAACTTCAAAGATGCAGGCAGCAAAACAGGAAGTTATCAAAAAGGTATATGGAGATTGGGATCAGAGTTTCAGAGTATTATCCAAACTATTAGCTGCATTTCACTCGTCTAATGGGCTACTTGTGGACTGGCAATATGATCTTTTTCCAAATCCTGAATTTGCATCCTTTCGTGGTGTATTTTTGGCGTTTCAACAGTCCACTGAAGGGTTTCGACACTGTAGACCTCTGATCATAGTGGGCACCAAAGACTTGAACGGTAAGTACCCTATGAAATTGATGATTGCCTCAGGACTCGATGCTGACAATTGCTATTTCCCGCTTGCATTTGCGGTTACCACAGAAGTGTCTTCAGATAGTTGGCGTTGGTTTCTCACTGAGATCAGAGAGAAGGTGACACAAAGGAAAGAGATTTGCCTCATCTCCAGTCCCCACCCGGACATACTCGATGTTATTAACGAACCCGGGTCCCGTTGGCAAGAACCCTGGGCTTATCACAGGTTCTGTCTGGATTATATGTGCTCCCAATTCCACAATGTTTTCCAAGACGACTGCCTGAAGAGTCTTGTGGTTAAGGCTGGATCCACAGGTCAGAAGGAAGAATTTGATTCCTACATGCAGGAAATTGAAAAGAAGAACTCAGTAGCTCGGAAATGGTTGGACCAATTCCCTCAAAATCAGTGGGCTCTGGCTCATGACAGTGGTCGGAGATACGGAGTCATGACGATTGATACAAATTTTGCAATTTGCGAAAGCTTTCATTCTATTGGCCTGCCATTGACAGCAACCGCACTGCTTCTGTTTGATGAGATGAGATTGTTTTTTAACACGGGTCTTTGTGATAGCATTGGTAGAAATAACCGCGGAGATATATACACCAAACCAGTCATGGACAGGCTCGAAAAGTTAATGACAGCATCCATTACTCACGGTGTAATGCCGTTAGAGAAAGGTGTGTTTCAGGTCACAGAGCCGTTACAGAAGGATGAGTGGATTGTTCGGCTGAGCGAATGCACGTGCACCTGTGGGGAGTTTCAATCAATGAAGTTTCCATGTCTGCACGCTCTAGCAGTCTGCGAGAAGCTGAAAATCAACCCTTTGCAGTATGTAGACGACTGTTACACTTCTGAACGATTATACAAAACTTATGCCGCCAGTTTTTATCCTGTTCCAGAAGTATCAGCTTGGCCAGAAGCTTCTGGAGTTCCGACATTGTTCCCACCGGTCATTCTGCCGCCACCTAACGTATCAGGTAACTCCGAATGCAAAATTACTCCTCACTCTCTAATAAGACGAAAAGCTGAATAAGTTAGATGGATTTTGGGTCGAACCGAGTCAATCCTTATAGAGATTTTGCATGAATTGTGCTAACTGATTAGTGATAATGTAGTATCTTTTGACTTTCGGCAATGGCAAGTATGATTAACAAAGACATATTTGTTGGCAACGAAGAGTTATGCATTTTGCTGAGCGCTGGATTAACAGTTGCTTAACCTGAATTTGATTTAACTCTATTAACAGTCTTAATAGACCAAGTATCATGAATGAAAACTGAACTAAAATCGGTATAAACATGTAGTTGCATTGTAATATCATTTTGTTTCTAATTGCAATATTAACTTAGAATTTACTAAGGCATGGTTGCATTCAATTCGGAAGATAGCTTTAGTTAAGGCTATGATTCAGAAGAATCTGAATAGTGAAGACTCCTAACATTCAAACATGAGCAATTATAACTCAGTAAAATGAAAAATGCATAACAATTATACTGAGTACATGAAAAAATGTACTCCAACAAAGAAATGCATAACACTATTTGTTTGTCTGTGTTTGTGCTATTTAGTAAAAGACAAAACCAAGGAGCCTCCTAGTGATGAAGAGTTGAGAAATGCAATTGCTCATATCTTGAAAGTGGTGGACTTTAAAACGGTGAGGATTCAAACCACAAAAATTCCTGTGTCTTAGAAGATAGATGTCTAAGTCTAACACTAGCCTGCTTTGTTATTTCCTGACAGGCCACGTTCACTGGCATCCTCAACGGACTTGGTATGAGTTAAAGATTAGATGGTTTTGTTTCTTCACTTAAGATTTCGTCTCTGTAACTTGCCTTGTTTTCAAATTGTTTTTACAGTTAAGAAATTTGCAATCGATCTCACCCCAAGAAAGCTAATTATAAAGATGATGGTCCAAGATGCGCTCATTGCACTGGCCGAGGAGGAGGAAGAAGATGGTGTGAAGTAGTAATGTCCTAAATAAAATGAATGTAGTTCAAGTCATTGTCGCTCTCTCAATTTTAACCCCCCACACTGACTTATCCTATTGGATCTCTTCTAAAATTCAACTCTCTCGTAGTTAGACTAAAGAGGGAAATAACTCTGTTATTCGTATAAATAGGAAAAGGAGATTTTTGGACTCTCCCATTACCTATCATTCAAAAATGTTGGATGCAATGGAACTACAACATTATGCATCAATGTCTGGCTGCTTCAGAACCAAGAGGCACTCAGTGTTCTCTCATCTCATCCCTGAAACTTGATGTGTAATTCATGTTAGGAAAGGTTAAAAAAAAATGCACTGAAGATCACGCAGCTATAAATAAAGAAGATAACATATAACAGTAGATGAACCATTTCTCATTTTTTCACACTTTGATACCATCATAGGTTATTGCTGATGTACATAAATATATATTACAAATCTGTAAATATCGCTGGTTCAGAATGTTAACAACATTAGTTTGAAACACACCTGCAGCTAGAATAAACCGGATGAAAAATGAAGAACAAAACTATATGACCCCAACGATAGCCATAAACAGTAACAATCATCATCAAAACAGAATTATATGGTACAGCAAAAATTACCCCAACAGTCTCACCGACGCCGATGAGAGAGTTTACCATTAGACCTCTTTCGAGGGGTTGATTTCTTCGATGTGGAAGAAGCCGAAGCTGTGAGGGACGATTTTCCTAATTCCTTGTCCTTACTAAAGGCCTTCATTACAGTCTCTTGTATTTCCATGTACCTTTGCTTCTTTTGTAGTCGTTTCTCAGGAGTGTCTTCTTCTCCACAAGCTAGTTGAGTTAAGTCCTCACAGTGCATAATGTCGTCTAGAGCTGCCGAACAGCGTGGGAAGAAGCATTTCCCGAGTTCCGCTGACGATAATAAGAAACAAAGATGATTTAGTTATGTTCTTTGTTGATAAGGAATAGATGAAGTGGGTGAGAATCCATACCGGTTTTAGAAAGCGCTTTAAGTCTACTTTGATGCTCTTCTAGGATTTTGAAAGGTGCTATCTTTACGTCCGGTGATGTCCTCTTTGTGCCAGTGAGACAGTCAGGCTCGGGGCTAGTCACTATGAACTCGCATGTTCCCTTCATCTGGGCGATCTCCATTGCAACTTGTGCTTCCAATGGAAATAGACGTCGAGCAAGTGCAACTAAACAGTGGACACAAAGTACATTGGTTTCCTAACAGAGCTCACGAAATTCGATTCAAACAAATGAGACCTAGAAGTAAAAACATAAGAATAAAGAAGAGTTGAGAGATACCTCTGTTTTCAAGATCGAGCAGGGTCATCTTGAGTTCATGGGCAGCCACTGCAAGAGAGGGAGGACCATCTCTAGGAATTGGATCTCGTTTTTCACCACGCTCTAGTATTTCTACGCATAGCCCGCCTTTGTCAGAATGCTTGAATCGCTCCGGAACATTATTATACTCAACTGCCATTGTGGCTCGTTTTGCGATCAAGAGAGCGGTTCTACCATCCGAAGTTGTTTCTGCTGCATTCGCACCTTTTGTCAATAAAGATACTATCAATTGTGGCTCCTTCCGCATTGCAGCAACATGAAGCACCGTGTATCCCCTCGGATTTCTAAGGTTGACATCAGCGAGATCCAGCTCTAAGAGATCTGTTGCGGTCTTCACATCGCAATACGCAACAGCAAAATGAAGAGCATACGCATCATCTAGATTGGTGTGACCTTCAGTCAAAAGCATCTTCACTAACGCGACATCATCCGAGTCAAGTGCCTTATGTATATTCGAGACATGTTTCTCTACTTCAAATACCTCCAAACCGAGCTCTTTTCGGTTGTCAATGATCTGTTTGACAGTCTCTTCCGGCAATGACTTGTCAAGAGTAACTTTATCAACATCAGACTTGACAATAATCTCTCTACATTTATCCAATAGCTTCTTACATGCTTCACCACATATGTCAGCAAGCTTGAGTATGACCAAAGTGTTCTCTATAACAACTTTGTCTACAACATTCAGTAAATGCCTCTGAAAATGCAAATACAAGTACTCAAAGTAAGAAACTTTTTATGAATGTATAAAAAAGGTGCAATGGTTCTTTACCTGATAGAGTGTAACTAATTCAGGGATCTTGAAGATGAAAGCCAAATAGAGAACCTCCAACATAAAATCAACCGCCGGCCGGCAAGCCACGTGGGAGCAATTCTCGTCAGCGCATTCAGAAACTCCCTTTGGAGGTGGCCTCACTCTGCTGCTGTAAACATAAGCCAAAACGGTCACAACAGAATCGAAACCGACTTTGTAATCTTTCGCAATCTCCTTCAGCTCAAGCTTCACGGCGGTGCTGGAATCTTTCTCCTTCTTGGCTGCGGCTAAAGCATTCTTGAAGAAAGGGCTTCTCGCTGAGAGAACGCACCGGTGAAAAGAGACCTCGCGGCCGTCAGAGAGAACAAGCTTAGCGTCGCTGTAGAAATCTTCCGGAGAGTCAAACACGGATTCGAGGCTGTTGGAGAGGAGTTGCAGAGCCGATACATCAGGTCCGGTGAGAAGTTGTTCGGCGGCTGGATAAGCAATAGAAGACTCGGCGTTATCGGTAGGTGCAGGTGCGGTGGCGAAGAAACTAGTGCTGCTTGTGTTGCTGATTTCACATGAATCGGCGAATCCATCAATGATGTCCATCATTGGTGAACTGAATTGAAATTATTGAATATGACAAATTGGAGACCTTCTCTTCTCCAATTAATGAAGAAAAGATTTGGTTAAGATCGAAAAGAACCGTACGAGAGAGAGAAGATAACCATTGACGAATAGAGTAAGGAAGCAGCTAAAGCCAAGTCAATGAGAGTAGTGGTGAGAGAGATGAAGCATCCTCTACGGTTTTCACCAGAACCGGTAAATTTCCAGGAAAGGAATTGTATTCAGATATAGTTTAATAATAAGGAAGTGCCAAAAATATCTTAAAGGAACCGGTTTAGTTTTAAAATTAAACCGGTACGGCTTAATATATTTGTTTTTTGTTGCTGTATTTTGTTTATGTGAAATATCCGGTTCGGTGTGCCCCTGAACCAAAATGGATTTGGAGATGAAATATTTGATTCACATTCAAGAACCAAGTTATAACATGTTCACAAGTTATAACATGTTCTGAGTCTAGACGATATTGGAGGCTCTTAATTCAGTCTGCGACGACTCTTTTTGTATGCGATTTTGTAACATCAGTTGCTCAGGTTCTTTTGGCTCCCTCGTTTGGGCTGTTGGCTCCCTCTTTTGGGCTAAGCTTCTCTTCCTCGACTAAACTAGTCTTTGTTAGTTTGGGGTTGAGCTTTGGTTATGGTTATGTATATCTTCTAAGGTTTGTGTTGTGTTTACGAATGGTGGAAGATAGAAACCTTAGTTTCAAGTTTAGGGTTTCGACCCTTGCCGGCTTTGTTTTCAGAATCTTGTCTTGGACTTTGTTGGCTTTGTGTAATAGGTGCTGGCTTCAATCTTGAATAAATTCACTAGTGTAAAAAAGAACAAAGAGATAGAATTAGTGAATGCTATCTCATTCGGTTTAGTTTTAGATGTTTAGTCGTGAGTAATTTAGGATGGTCTCAATCTTTGGCTTGGTCTTCATATGAGAATTAGATGTTCTGTTGACCTTTCTCTAAGGTTTGGTCCGGTTTCTCTGGTTCATATCTTTGGTGTAGTTAGGTGTGGTAACATGATCCCTATGGTGTGGTTGATTGTGCTTCTCTTGATGGTGGAAGTTCCAGACTAGGTATATTTGCTTGCTCTGAGATAGGGAGTCGATCTTTCATCAGCTTTCCTTCTCGTTGTAGTTGGGGTTTCCCGTCTTGGTTTATTTCGCAGACTTCTCCTTGTTCTCTCGTCTGCGTCATTTGGGTTTGAATTTGAGAAGCGAGTCGTTGAAGTTGTTACTTTCCTTTCAAGCTTTAGGATCTCAATGGTTGAGTCTTTTGCAGAAGTTTCGGGTTGATTCAATTGCACTCACAGCTCTGCCGGTCGCGCGTTAAGTGTAAAGGTTCCTGGGACAGGGGTTAAGTGAGAGATTCGTTCATCCCTCTCTTAGTTTTTTATTTTCTGTTAGAATTTCTGCTAGATTTGATCCTTCTATTAAGTCCTTATTAGTTTGATGCCAAACTTTGATCCATTCGATTTACTTATGATCGTTTATAAGCTTCCTTCCTTTAATTCGGTTGTAACACTTTCTGTAATACTTTGGCCGTGTTTTGGCTTTATATCATATATATACAGAGTTGTGAAAAAAAAAAAAACATGTTCACAAGAAAAAACATATAAGCACTTGTATTTTTATTTTTTCTATAACAGTTAAATCATTTTTCTATTTTCAGTTTATCAGTAGAATTAAGTAAGATTCAATCATTTGAGATATGAAACAGATTTTAAGCCAGTATTGTTGTAGGATTCAGAAGAAAACAAAACTTGACATTCATTTTATTTATATGGAAACAAAAGATTCGTTACACGATGCTAAGATTCATAACCATGAAAAGTGGAGCGAAATAGTAAAAGTGAAAACACTGAAAACAATAATATTAAAAAACAAGTTGACAAAAAAAAACTAAAAAAAAAAAACAACAGCGTAATTTGTTGACTTTCTCAATACTCATCCTTTTATAGTTGTGACTTGTTCTGTTGACAACCGTTGGATCTCCCGTTCAAATTCAACTCTCTCGTAATCAGAATAGAGGGGAAAATTAATAATGGTACGCATAATGTGAAGGGGGAAAATTTGGAGCCCTTATTTCTAAATTCTGAGATTCCCCGTTATTCATGTTGTATAAGCAGATTCGATCCACGTCGGCTAACGTTACGACGTCGTTGCTTAAGAACCCCACGGATTTGAGCCCTTTATTTTTAATTGCTTTCACATATACCCAAGAACTCCCAAAAATGCTATCCAAAACCAATAGCTCCTCATAATCCACTTCTTTCTTCCATCTCCAAATAATAATCCCAAGCTTTCCTTCGTAGCTTGTCAATTTTAGAGAGTTAGCGCTTGCGAGGTTCTTAGGAACCGGGGAACATGACCAAGTTTCGGTTTTGAAACAAAACCGGATCACATTGTTGTTGGTCGTTAACCAATGCAAAAACCCGTAAGAAGCTATCAGTTTAGAGTTCCAACGAACATCCATTCTTGTGGCAAGGTTTCCAACTTTTCATCTTTGAAGACAATGATTTTCTCAAGGAGGAGTATTGTGATCACTCTCCATTTTACGATTTCATTAAAGTGATGAGCCAATCCGGTTTGTCGTGGTTTGTAAGCTCCGGTTAAACTTTACACATTTGGTTATTTGCTTGTACTCCGATTTCAATAAAGTGATGAACCAAACCGATTTATCTTGGTTTGTAAGCTCCGGTTAAACTTTACACGTTTTGGTTAATTGCTTGTACTCACACTTTATGTAGTGTATGATTCATTGGCCAAAAGAACTAAGCGTAATATCATTTTCCTTTCTCTCTGTTCATCTTGTACAAATCACTTTTCAAGTTTTGATTCCCCTTTTCTAATTAAGCTTTTGGTGAGTTTTTGAGAAGGATTTCTACTCTTTTCAGTTTTCACTAACGCGAGAGTTTTGTGTGGTGAGGGTAATACCGTTGAAGCAATAAAGATGTTAAGCATGATTCATCATTATCTCATAAATTTAAAGGTAAAATGCAACATAATTTTTGCAACTAAATAGTACAAGTCATAATATAAGTTTCTGATAACACATAAAAATAAATACATAAAAGTTTCATCTAGTGAATAAAAATGTAGCAGAGCGACCGATATAAGTTGTGGAGGCTAATACCTCGGCCTAGCGAGGAATCTTTTCAAACGGCGTTCCAACAGAAAAGTACCACAATCTTCACACCCCATGAAGTTAGGGAAAGCATGATCTTCCGGTTGATATTTAGCCATCATAACATAAAGCACGCGTCCTCCCATATAACGTTTACAGTCTTCTAAGGCCTTTTCTTCATCATCCACATCAACGAAAGCAAATCTGTAAAAAGAATAACAACAAGGGTCAATCTTAAAGTTGGTATTAAAGTAAAAAAATATTGGAGAGGAACAAGTCACAAACCCTAAGGGAGCACCGGTTTTACACTCTATGGGAACAAAAACCCTTATGACTTCACATCCACATGACTCAAAATTCTCCGTCAATGCGCTCTTGAGATAATCCCTAGTAAGGGAAGTATCCAATCCCTTTATGAGAAGAGTATAGTCGTCGCCTCCATCCGCATCTTCAGTTTTAAAACAGCACTCATATGTTGCCAATTCCTTTGTTTTCTCTACGGGTTCTTCCTCCTATGTACAGACAAAAAACCAGAGTTCTTTAGAGTCAAGTCAGTAGAAACTAAATCAGCTATGAAGTGTAAAGTATCATCACTTCTCAGCCTCCAATACAAATGCAACAGCTATAAATAAACAAATAGATGAACTTATTATACCTTGGATGAAGTATCCGGGGCCTTGGCCAGTAACATCTCCTGCAGTTTTTTCAAAGTTTCAGTCAGTCACCAAAACTTATACGTTATTATTATTAAAGAAACATATACCTTCAATGAAATCCCCGGTAGATCAGCCCTTGACAGCAAAAAATCCTGCAGGTTTTTCATAGTTTCAGTCATCTCTTTGAAAGATTTCCTCAATTTTTTCATTTCCTGCAACTGGATTACAAGAAAAATGAATTAGAAAAACTCATTGCCTTATGTTTATGTGGGGAAAAGTGGTGAAGACACAGAATCGAAGCATTCTAATTAGTTCAAAGTTTTCATTTCAAGTAATTAAGTGGCAAGCCTAAGAAAAGATGAATACAACAGTAAGAGTTAAAGATGACTTGTTAGGTCTCTGACCTTGCTCTCAGATTTCTTTTTGCGTTTCTTCGGATTTACATCCGTCTCAGAATTCTGCAGCTCTCTCTCAGCTATTTCAGCTATTTCAGCTGAAAGGAAGAAAAAAAACAAAGTTCAAATTAGCATAAAACGTTTAATCTCACCAAAGTATCTCCATATATATAAGCAGATTTTATAGGTTGATGGGTTAAAATACCCTCGAGCAATAAAGCAACCCCAAATTTCTGCTTCGTGCCCTTAGCATCTGCAGCTTCAACGTCGGTGGATGTGGAGCATCTCTTCAGTCTCTTGCCCTCCTTGCCCATGGAGAAGATGAGTTGAAAGGACGAAGCGGCTAGGTTTCGGATCGAGAGGCTAAGATGTTTCTTGAATGATACGTTACATAAGTATAATCGCCCCTTTTTTATTCTATTGTGGGCCGGACCTGTTTTTGTGGGCCGAATTTTGGTGTCTTAAAGTGTATTCGTTTCCTCAGTCATGTTTTATCTGGATTAGCAGAATTGTAGGATTCAGAAGAAAACAAAACTTGAAATTCATTTTATTAATATGAAACAAAGATTCGTTACACGATGCTAAGATTCATAACCATGAAAAGTGGAGCGAAATAGTAAAAGTGAAAACAATAATAATTAAAAACAAAAGCGTAAGTTGTTGTTGTTGAGTTTTTTCTCAATTCTCATCCTTATAGTTGTGACTTGTTCTGTTAACAACCGTTGGATCTCCCGTTAAATTCAACTCTCTCGTAATCAGAACAGAGAGGGAAATAAATAATGGTCGAATAATGGGAAGGGGAGAACTTTGGAGCCCTTATTTGTAAATTCTGAGATTCCCCGTTATTCATGTTGTATAAGCAGATTCGATCCACGTCAGCTAGCGTTACGACGTCGTTGCTTAAGAACCCCACGGATTTGAGCCCTTTATTTTTAATTGCTTTCACATATACCCAAGAACTCCCAAAAATACTATCCAAAACCCATAGCTCCTCATAATCCACGTCTACCTTCGATCTCCAAATAATAATCCCAAGCTTTCCTTCGTAGCTTGTCAATTTTAGAGAGTTAGCGCTTGCTAGATTCTTAGGAACCGGGGAATATGACCAAGTTTCGGTTTTGAAACAAAACCGGATCACATTGTTGTTGGTCGTTAACCAATGCAAAAACCCGTAAGAAGCTATCGGTTTAGAGTTCCATGGACTCAATAAGTCTTCTTCCGGTAGTTCCACATTGTTTAATCTTTTCCACGCAAACGAATCCGAATCGAAAACTTCACAGACGAAAGTGGTATTGAAGTTGTACCTACTTTTCTCCTTGGGAAGTAATTCTGATAGCCTGAGGATCTTATACCGGAAAGGGTTAAATCCAATAACCATTAAACCGAGCGCGACCGTGAAATACCGGGTTTTTGGTTTAGGTAAGATCAGGTACTGTTTTGTTGTTGGTTTGCAGATGATGTACTCCGGTTGTCTTCCTCTAACCGGACGATCATTAACACAAAGCAAGATCCCATGACTTGCGTCACAAGCTTCAATCTTTACTCTTCCCGACGGTAGAAAATCGAGCGAGACTTCAGTCCCACCAGGCCTGTTTCCGAGAGCTTCGACAAAAGTGGAGTGTAGAGTTAGTCTTTCCCAGTACTGGAGGAAGTAACCGCAAATGGAATCGGTTCTTTGGAGACTGAGTTTGAGAAACGAAGAACTGTAGGTTCTTTTGTTACATTCTTTGTTTAGGAGTCTGAATTTTCCGACCACCGAAACAGGAGAATAAGAAAGTATCTCGATGAACATACCTTGGTTCATCTCAAAAGAGATTAGTGATAATGTAAGTCTAGTCAAATTGATGAATGTAAAAGATGAATATACTTACGACAACAACTAGGTAAAATATATATAGGATTTTTGTCACCATATCTCCTTTTTATTTCATAATTTAGGTAATAATACCAAAAATTTCCATGTTTTTTGTGATATTTTCTAAACGTAAAACAACAATGAGAAGAAACCCCGCCACTTTTTACTTTTGAATATTTAAAAGATTTTATCGAATTTTCATTTTACATATCACAAATTTATTATCACTTATATATATCTCAACAATATATGTATACCATATATATTACTGGATAATGAAAAAACAGGGTATATATACATCAGCAGTATTCACTTCACTTGTATATCGTTCGAATCGTAACATGTATTTCTCTTAATTTCCTATTTATATTTAATTATTTACAGTATATAAAAAAATGAACCGACGGTATAAACTAGAAAAGGTAAAACTATAGTATTATTTTTCGGATTGTGAATGAACCAAATCAAACAAAGATTTTACTGCGCTATCTCATTCCGTTTAGTACTATAATTAGTTCATTTACTATATGTAGACATGATTTTTTGTTTGTGTAAAGAAAATCTATTCAAATTTTATTTAAGAATTTTAAACTTTTTATCAAATTTTCATTTGCATATAACACATTACCAATTGGAAGTTATATACGTTTTCCATATTAGTGGAAATTGAGGTCATTGAATCATCACTATTCACTTCACTTGTAATGTTAAGAGTATTCAATAGCAACGATTCGATGATCTCTATTTTAGGAAATGAATACTAAAAAGATATACATTGGAACAAAAGTTGCATAAAGACTGCTAATTTAGGCTACAAGTGAAGTGAATAGTGATCTATCTATCCATTATTCGGTAACTTTTGTTCCACCATATCTTTATATTCATTTCCTAAGATAGAGATAATAAAATCTGAAGAATATGTGATTTACAGTACAAGTGAAGTGAATACTGATGATCCAATGACCCTAAACCGATTTTCAGTTTCCCCTTATATGGAAAATATATATAGCTTCCAATTAGTAATTTGTGATATGCAAATGAAATTTCGAAAAAAAAAAAATTCATAAACTTACAAGTCTATAGATTTCCTTAACAAAAAAATACATCTATAGGTGGTAATTAACTAATTATACTAGTACTTAACGGAATGAAGATAGCACAAGGAAATCGAAGTCTGATCGATTTGGTTCGTTCACAATTCAAATGATATTCATAGTTTTAATTAAATTTTGTTTTCTTTCATTTTTATCTAAATATTCAGTTAGTTTATATAATTGGTTTAATTGTATATATATTGGAAACTGAGACAGATACATGTCTTCTTTATATTTTAATTTTTTGGTAGGAACATGTCTTCTTTATATTAACTTTTAAACTCTTTAACCAATAGTATTTCTTAGGAACATTCTCAAATATATTGTTTTTTATATTTTATTTAAATATCTTAACTTAACTTAAAAAATCAAAAATGTTGGAAAGTATTTATAAAAACTTTAAAATAAATTGAGAAAGCTTTAAAAGATGTACAAAGGCCCATTTTGTGACATTTTTTATTTTTAAAAATTAAAAACATTAGTGATTTTAGAAAAGTAAAGAAAGAACATAGAGCAAGAGAAAGAAATTTTTTTTTTTTTTGAGAAAATGTATCGAGGTTGATGAGGTTGTAAGACTTCATGGTAAAGTACAATTGGAGAAAATTATGTCTTTTTTTTATAAGTATTTAATTATAACCTACAACAAATCATTCCCAATATGAAACAAATAAGAACCAATATAACATTATTTCAGGTTAGTATAGTTTAATGAAAAACGACATATGGAGATTAATTAAATACCTTGTTTTTGTATAGTGGTAAAAAAATACCATTAACAGGAAATCGCTAACACAAAATAACATTTCCCATACACCTAAGGGTGTTCTTAGTGTTAAAAAATTAATAAAATAATGTAAGAGGTTTAGTTTAGATACAAGGTTAAATGACTCGATTATTGGTAGAACCTGTTTCTAAGTAATATTATAATAATTTAATCTTCTAAAACATATAAATTTTTTAATCAGATCAAGAGAGGTTTGAGAAATTTTGGATGGATCGAAAAACAATAATGACTTCGATGGTTATACTTAATTTTTATTTTTCGCGTAAAGTATAAATAAAGGCGCCGATTGATCTGTATTGTCGTAAAATATAAAATTAGGATTTATTTCTTTATTTACTAAAAAATCATTTACTTTTTAATTATTTTAAATTTATGTAGATCCTAATAAAACTATACGCATTTACCGGAAACGCGAATCATCAACAAAAATGTTTTAGATTTTTATCCAAAATTGTATTATCTGATGATGCTTATAAAATATCGCTACCATTTGGTTTTGTTACTTCAACATCCATAAATAAAAAGTTTACAAAACATACAATTAAATAAATAAATATATTTTCATAAAATCTTTTAATGAGTTCAAGGTCAATTGTTATAAACAAAAGAATTTGGTTTCCATGTTATGAAAGTTATTTCTATTATTTTCTTTAAAGTAAACTGATAAAGGAATGTATATTAAGTTTCATGCTTTACTCGCATAAGTTTTTAACTTACATGTCAATGTTTACAACCTCTATTACATTTTTTGCTTATTGAAAAAATAATTTTCAGTGTAAAAAGTAATTTGCAGTGCTCAACTTGTTAACACTAAATCAAGTCGAACATTTTCTGGAACTATTCTCTTTCTTATTGTAAAAGAGAACGCTTTTACTCACAGTAAAACCTTTATATATGAAAAAATTTACATTAGAAAACATAAAAGTCGGAAACGAATAAATTATTATACTAGGAGTTTGATTTGATTGAAAGTTATTATTAGTGTATACATATATATATAAATTAGTTATTTGCCTTAGACTTCTAGTACTCAACTCAATCATGGAAAGTAGGTTTGATGATTATTTTGATCATCCTTATATGAATGGTAAATGAAATATTATGTTGGACGTACTAACATAAGAATATTAGAGACCAATCTAGTCATTAATTCACGTTATCATCTATCAAATATATGGACTTTTTATACGATAGGTTCAAATCAGACTTTTTATGTGTATAATTTGTACATATATTTCATAACGCTTTCAAAGTTGATATTTCTGTATTTTGAGAATGAGACTTTTGATATTTGGAAAATACCTGAGCACAAGAAGCAATGATTCTCCATCCAAATATCCAGCATCGACTTAACAATCGATAATATCAATTTTTTTAACAATAAGTTGTCTTAGTTTCATGTTTGTTAAGTCTTTATTACTTGTTGTAATCAGTAGATAGATTAACTCAATCTATGCAAGAATGTATTAATCTTTGTTTAACTAAAACCTCTCTGTGAACGAGAGTGTTAGGTTGGCTTGTTAATTTTCTCCCTTTCTCCTTCTCTTCTTCGTCTTAGAGCGTAGGCAGGGTTTAAGGATTCCGAAAGCTCAAAACTTTAGCGAAAGTTCTCATTTCTACTTCTCTAAAGTTTGTCTCCGATGGCGGACGAGAAGTTGAGGATTCGTCTAGTGTTTGAGGACCGACGGATTCTGAGTAAGAATCAGAAGAAGCAAGGTCTAACACGGAGCTGGGTTGTTCTGAATCGTAAATGTTACTTTTTTTTTATGTTTTAACCATGATCTTTTATCGAATTTAAATATTTATTTTATCAACCATTTTTTTTGTAGCCGCTAAGATAATTTTCAGCTGCCTAAATAAACTTAGAGCTACAATTCGAACTTAATCATGAGAAAAACCGATACTATGTTTGGTAGATAGATGAGTTCCAATCAACTAAAGCTAACGCAAGTCAAAATGCAAATTAAAAGTTTATGTATGTTGATATAAATGCGCCGGTTGCAATTTAAGTCAATGCGTTGAAAAGATAAAGTCTGCGACATTCATACGAAGTTGTTCCCTATTGGGTCCTCATATTCATAAATATCCATACCTTCACGAAGTTTGGTTCATATAGTTGACCCAGTCTCTGATTATATGTTAATTAAGACAGAAATAATTCACCATACAAAACCACTACTTACTGTAGAGAACACCTAAAGTAGTATTTAGTGTTTTTAATCACTGAAGTTTGTTTCGTTTGTTTGTAATAATTAATTTGCAATTTCTTTTATTTGTCTATGTATTTCAGTTTTAGTTTTATAAATTTAAATTAAACGAGGTTTGACCATCTGGTTGTGACAAAAGGTCTAGTAAAGAATAGTGACAAATTTTGATGATAAATTAGTAGCTAATTAAGTAAGATTTGTAACAAAGTTGGGACAATGAAATAGTGGCAAAATAGGACTGATTGATGGAGTCTTTTGTAGTCGTCAGTTATGACGATGTTATACTATAGTTTCGTTGCAATTTGCTATAAAATTATAACATTATAACCGTTACAAATTAGCACGTTTCGAGACGATATTTGTGGTTAGTATTTGGGACGTATAAGTGACGATCTTTTAGTCATATCTTGTGATGAATGGTGACGATAGTTTCGTTGTATTTGATGACAAAAGTGTATCGTTATGATAGTTACAAAAAATGACAATTTAGATACCGAATTTATAGTCAGTAAAACTTACGATTTTGTTACTTATATTATTCGTCAAAAATAGTGATGGAATAGATACTATATATTTATGTCGCAATATTATGACAATTTTGTTACATTTTTTTTTTTTTTTTTTGTGACGCTTGTATTGCAACCATTCAAAATTGTCCCAAATTCGTCATAATATTTATATTGTTACGATTTCTTTGTTATTGTGACAAAAAATTCTGTATCAATAAAATGAATTTCCTGTAGTGCAAGAGACTGGTTTTAAGTTCCCTTGTTATAAAGTGGAATTTGTTGCAATTGCGAGTAATTTTTTCAGAAACTCCAATGTATTGTAGACTGAGTCTTCTGTATTATTTTCGTGTCATAAAATCTTGATTGACTAGATCCATCTCTTATGGACGAAAACTATTTGAAAAAACTTAATATCTCTTATTCAAGTTTTATTTTTTATAGTTGACATAGACTTAGCAAACTAGCATAGTCAACACACGTTTTGTCATAAATCGGATTGACAAAATTAAAGTATGGTGAACGGATGAATACATCTTATGCACCTATTATTTACCTGTCCTTTTTTTTTTGAATGTTTATAATTTACCTTTATTTCATAGATAAAACTCGATTTAAAAATAAGTTTTTATTCACAAATTTATCATTTCATATATTTAATACAAATATTTTAACAAAGTTACAATTTGTCACTCCTTTTTTTGGTCACTCAAGTTACAATTTTATCACTATTATTTTAAATGATTAATTAGAGAGACAAAGTTATATTCTATACTAAAGGAAACATTTTCTAGTTTTTAGATGTGTAAGACATACTACTAAACATTTATAATAAGAATATGATTCATTAATTCGTTTGTCATAGTTTCTCACGCATGACATATTGACATTTAAATACTATCCGGTTAACAATGTCAGATCTCAATATACAAATAATTAATTTTAAAATATGATTAACTAAAAAACAAGACTTGAAAAAAAAAAAGAAAAAAAAAAAGACTTGAAATTATGCACAATAATTAAATTAACCCAGCATTTGTCACTAAAAAAGTAGAACAAACCATTCACCATACGAAATGCCTTATTAGAGAAGATTTCTTGCACACTCGCTACAATATTTTAGTTTTCATAAGAAAATTATAAAGATTAAAAATCAACGTTTTCAGGTATGCTTCCACTCGAAGTAGCTGTGCCATTCGTTGCTTCCACTCGAAGTAGCTGCCATTCGTTGCTTCCTCCTCATCCTCCTCGTCCTCATGTAAGCCTTTCTTTGCTTCCTCCCCCGGTATCCACCTCTCGCAGGTTCAGAAACTCATTTATGCTCAATTGACTTCTTGGTCTTCTCTTCTCTTCTCAGTTATGCGCTTGTCCTTCTCTGTTCCCTGATAATACCATTTCAGGGTTCGATTAGCACACAATTGATTATAATGTAGGATTACTGAGATTAAGATGATACATTGATATATGGAATGGGATCGTCCAGATAACTTTACCAGTTTGATGAAGCTTCATCGTTGTTGCTCTTTTTGCTTGAGAGCTGTTGCATAGCCTCGAACGCTTTTGTGTCAATCTTCCTCTCCTCAACCTTGGTCACCTGCAGAGCCTTCTTCTTCTCCTCCAAAACCTTCTCATACTCTTCTAGAGTCATCTCCTACAAACATCAAATTTGCATTAGATAAACAAAACATTCTTCTTAAGCTGTTGATATAAATAGAAATGATTTGAAAAAAGATGATCTTGTACCTTGGCCTCAGGCTCTTTCGCTTCTTTCTCTTCAACAGTTGCCTCTTTGTTTGCATCAGTTGCTTCACCTTCACCACCTTGCTTCTCAACCCACTTCTGCTTGAAAAACAAATGCAGTGGAAAAAGATAACATGGGGTCAAATTTAGGCAAACAAAACTACAAGTGAGAAAAGGAAACTACTTGTGGTAAGATGTATTAAATCAGGATAACATGGGGTCAAATTTAGGCAAACCAAACTAAAATTTAGAAATCTCAATGTTTTCAGATATTAAAAACAGGCCTTTGGTTGCTTCCTCAACTCACCATGGTAGCACTCTCCAGATGAGCAGCTTCAACCGCCTCCTCGTCAC
>CM022179.2:20453361-20475861 GCA_011420285.2 Erysimum cheiranthoides
AGTCTCTCTATGTCCTTTAGTGAGATAGAGACTTTATTTGTTTGCAAAGCGTCGGGAGAAAAGAGAAGCGAATAAGAGGGCTCAGCAAGATTTTGTGAGAGAGAAAGAGAGAGAGAGAGACGCCTTTACCACCCACCAGCTCTTGATGGAGACGGTCCAAAAAAATATTTTCTTTTTTTATGAACGATTGAACATTAACCCCTTTTTTATAACACAACAAATTTGGTGTAAATTCCGATGTAAATAGTCAGAGATTTATTTCAGAAAATATAGAATAGAATTGTGTTAACGTACGACGCATGAGAGAGTGAATAAATGAAGATTGATGACTGTAGTTTTTCTTTTACCAGCGACTATAGTTGTAGCGGGTGTAGTTGAAATGAGATATATACTTTAAGTCGTCTTTGATATTTGTGGAATTCAAAGAAAAAGTTCGAAAGACTTGAAAATTCATTTTTAGTTAAAATCAAAAGTCACTTTAAGAATATGTATGTATTACATTACTATTATTATAGATATATATATATATATATGTATGCATTTGTATTCATATAATCATTTACAACGAAAATGAATGTGGAGACATCCCTAAATTATTGTCAAAGTGCGTGTATCTTCTTGAAGACTAACCTGGTAAATATATATATACTTGCAAAAAGTAATTATTGTGCTCTATAAACTGCTACATGTATAGAGCACACATTCTCTTTGAACATTTTCATCCTTTGGCAACTTCAAAAGTAATCTCATATATTTTCTATAAGACTCGATCGACGTAACTCGGTCATGTTCTAAGGTCCAGTTTCGTGGTCTAAATGTTAACATGAGTGTCTAAGAATCTGGAGAAACATCGCATACTTATTCTGAGAGTCGTATGTTCTTTTTTACTTTAATTTGCATGAGACTTACCCTCCAGTTATAATGAATCCGATCCACAAAACATTTTTTTCCTCCACTATATATGAGTCTATGACTCTATATATCCGCCACTGAAAATCTAACTAAAACCACAATTCTTACATCTCATGGTATTGTGAACCAATGGTACTATGGTAGTGTCCAAAAGCTCAAACCATTGCAATCATATAGGGTATAATTGTAGTTTGCTGCAACCAAATTTTAGTGATAAAAAGGTTTAAACGTTATTTGCCTAAGTAATGGAAGCAGTGAAATTATGTATTATTAATATCCTTATTTTAATCTTATGAAGCCAAAGAAAATATCTAATTTTCTGAACAAAAGTATAGCCAAATTAGTTATTATATAAAAAAAACCCAAAAAAAAATTATATAAATGAAAAAAAACCAGATGTAGAATTTGAGCCAGTACTAGTGGAATTAAGGGCCCGCCAACAATTGGAATGTGATGACGTGGCGGCTGATGGTCCGGCGTGAGATAGGCTTCGATCATTATTAATCTCACAATTTGCTGTTCGGTCATGTGGGTCTCCATCCCGTTATCCCGTTCTTATTTGTGAGATTTCTGAATATAACATTTACAACACACATTTCTATTAATTTCTGAAAGTTTTAATCATTAATATTAATTTGCTTCTGTTAAAAGAGTACGTTTTCATTTATTTTCAAAGGTGAAAACAAATTTTGTATAGACTTAAAGTTTCTACTTTCACCCAATACTCTTTTTGCAATTCAATAGAAAAACTTTATCAAAAAGTTTTAATCCAAAACTCAAGGGGAAATTACAAGAAAGAAAAAAAAAGCCAACTAATATTACTTTGATCTAGAAATTTGTGACAAAATTCCAGTTGTTTTCTAGAACACAACCTATTTATATATGATGATGCAAAAAAAAGGTTCATAAGTTTGTGGTGTTAAATCAAAAATAAAAAATAAATAAAATCAAAACACATTCTTGACTCTTAGTTAACCGAATGTGTTTTACACTTTTAGAGGAACCCATATATTTGACGTTAAAACTTCATTATGTGAGATTTGTTTTTCATCCTACGTACGACGTATAGCATCGACGGAGCACATTGTAAACCTGTGGTTTCCGTATACGATGTCGCCTGCCGCTTCGTTGTGTGTATGGGATCGTCTTTGGAAGTTTTTAAATCTTAAACTCAGCGAAAGAGTCAATGTGAGAAGACGAAGAAAGTTATAAACATTGATGGTAGTGATGTTGATCGGAGTTTCTCCAAGACCGCTGTTAGGTTTTTCGATATTACAGTTTTTTTTTTTTTGTCTATAATTGCATAACACATTTCTTAACTTAAGTGTTAAATTTGTGTATGTTGTTGTATGGTTACAAATAGATGTCATTATTCTATAAAAGTAATTTGCATAGTTATAACATATTGAATTTTAAGAAACATTTCAAAGTTCATAAATGAAACTGATTTTTTTTTGGTCAAAAAATGAAACTGATTTTAGTTGATATTTTTTTAAATATATAGTATAATTTTCTCTAGAGAATTGGTTGACAGTTAAACTTTAGCTTTAACACTCTTCTCACTGGATAGAATATTTTACTACTAACTATTTAACCGACCAACCAACTAATTAACAAAATATTGTTTTAGATCTAAATTAGGTAAGTTATATTTAGATTATAGTACAACTTTAGGTAAGTTCATCAAAATTCGGATGGTTCTGCGGCTGAGGTTAGGTACTTTAGGGCAAAGTTTGTGCTTAATTCAAATCAACAATACAGCGAAATTTATTAATAAAATTTGGAAAATGGGCATTGAGTTTTTTATTTATTGTTTTAATTCGTGTTGTTGAAACGAAGTAGAGAAGTAAAGCAAAAGTAAAGTGCGTGATCCTAAAAAGTGTCTTTTTTTTTTCGTGTTAAGGAAAAAAAGGTGTCATTTTTTTGTCCCACCTTGCCTCTTGCCGATTCCTATATGACATCTAGATAAAGTATGACTGTGGTCTGTGTATATAATCAATATACATGAATTGGAGCTAATATTTTGACCCCAAATGTATATAAATAATCAGTTTGATATAATTTTCCTTCCCACAAACGACCATATTTCTCATATTATATTTATGCTGATAAAATGTTTGAGTAGTCTATTATTACAACGGAAATGAATACAATTGGTGGTAAAGTTTGACATGACAATTTTTATGTTCTTTTTGTGAAAGATAAACATATGTATACGTTTTGGTGAGTTCCTATTGGCCACCTACCGTAAGTGGGAACATAGAAAACTTTAGAACAACAAGACTTTTTTTTTCACAACCAATAATTTCATTAAATCTAAGCCTCAAACTCTATTCAAATAGAAGGAATTACGTCCAAACGAAAGGCAGTGAAGCCTTCTTGAATATTACATCCAATATTACATGAAGGGGTTACGACAACTGCATCAAAGACAATGAAGAGCACCAGTCGGGAAGAGAATTCCTGCAAAACCGACAATGATTATATTGAACATCCAAACTACTCCATAAAAAAGGGAATATTGAAAAAAAGAAAATATTCTCATATACATTTTTATCTTTCCAATTTCTCTTTCCCTTAAAATTTACAATAATGCATTATAGTTATAAAAAAAAATTAAAAATGTCAAAAATCTTTCATATAGATCCTGCTGAAATTGCACGTTACCATTATGAATTAGATAGTATACTATATTGGTGCTCAAAAAAAAAAAAGATAGTACACTATATATACATAGACAGATACACTGATATTGTATAGTGTGATATGCACACACAAATGTTATATTTTTAGAGGTTGTATTCTAGAAGAAGAATTTCCAGATATATCTAAAGGAAACTTTTGTACCAAGAGGGCCACACTTGTTGAGTCATGCCCAGTTAGATTACATATGTTTTTAAAGACTAAAATATATAGAGTTAATAATTTTGTAATACAATGTATAAAATGGACTAGACAGCCAATTATACTATTCTACATACGCATGACAAAGGTGACAGAAGTTTGGTAATTTCACCTCTATATAATTAAATTCTGAATACCCAACGTAACTAGTTTATCTTATACATATATACATTATTCATGCACCATTAAGTAATTAAATTCTAATTAAAATCTAATGAATCTCTTTCTTTCTTTTTTTTTTTTCTTTTTTTTTCTTTTTTTTTTACATCTAATGAATCTTAATCTTCAAATATATATTCGTCGGCTATGCATCAAAATTTTAAAACACTGATAATTGGTCCAATCGTGTAAACAAGGATAGAGTGTCCTGAGGCTATGGGATGTACGCGTTCAACGTGGCAACTGGCATGAACCCATTTATTCAATAAGAAGAGAGAGTTCTTCAAAGTTAGAAGTCTCTTAACACTAATCATTACCAAAAGGCCTAGAAATTAACCCACGTGGAGAAGTTTGTTTCTCTTGTCAGTTTCTTGTCCGATGAGAACATAACTTATTCGTTTGAAAAGTTGGAAGCCACATCAAAGAAAATATTTATTTTGTAAACAAAAGTAATCGATTTTTATTGGATTGCACCAATCCGATTAGACAAATAATTTAAATTTATTTTGTAACCGCTAAATTTTTTAGTTTTGACTTTCATATTTCCGTTTATCGTGACAAGAGGATAATTTGACCATGAATAATCACTTAAGAAGAGCATAATGGTAGACACAATCCCATATTCGACAATACTTAAGGAGCCGTGATTAGAATATATATTGTGTTAATGTTTTGTCGAATATGGGTTTATGAGAATCACTTAATGCTTTGTCTATACGATGACATATTATTTACGCTCATGCTAATTAGAAAGCTCATTATCGTTAATATACTCAAACAAAAAACAAATCATTGCATGGCTTTTGTATTCGAAATATTTCATCAATGAGACAATGACTGAACACGAAAAATTTTCAGCATACATTATCGAATATTAACTCAACACGTTCAGCAAATAATTCGCTTTACTTTCGATTATAGTTTCATGCATCACCAACTTTCTCAAAGTAATATAATACATAAAGGTACGTACTAGACCCAAGACAAATTGATAAGTGTCTAAAAGCTTTTTAAAAACTGATATACATAGATATATTAATTAAAATTGTAACACATTTCCATATTATGTCAAAATTCAAACTTGTTTTTTTTTTTTTTTTTTTTTTTTTTTTTTTTTTTTTAAGTCAAACGTGTTCTTTTGTCAATTATCAATGAAATTTTGTTAACAAACTAAACTTGTTAATTTGATTATACGTAAATATGTTAGAATAGATGAAATATGTAATAATCAAGACAAATACTTTTGTTTAAGCTGACTCGTTGACTATTGAGTCAACTATTCAGCGCACAAAGAAAAACATATGCACACCAACCTTCATGATTTCACTGTTGGGCAGCTCAAGGCGTGATGACAAATAATTACAAATTTAGGTATTTTTTTAATATTCATTTAACTCCGATTTATTTTATATTAAAGTGAAATGTACAATAGAAATGGAGGATAATGATTGCATATTGGTTTGTATGTCTTCTTCGGATCAATGATATCAATGATGGCAGTAATTATAAGATAAAGAAATGAGAGTTAAATTTAGGGTAATTGTGGAATTTGGAACCATTATCTGGGTACTTAATAATGATGATAGATCTTTAGATTTATCTACTCTTAGTAAAAAAAAATGTATCAATGAGCATTATTCGTTCTTTTTCTTTTGTTAAAAGTCAATGTGTACAACTCTAGATCTATATATTCATTCAAAACTAGTTTGTTATTTAACAGAAGAAAGTTTTGTTAGTTGTTATTTATTGGTTTTATGGTTTATATATATTCGATGAGAGATAATGAGAGAATTTTAGGAATGCTATTAAATTTTACTCAATCAACTTATGTCATATTTTCAGTTGATTTTTAATTTTTAATAGACAGTGTATCTAATTACTTATCAAAAGTGATTAGTATTTTTTACTAACTTTTCTTAAAATACTAAACAGTAACAGAAATTGTATATTCAATTCTCTCTTACATATAGATATAAGAAATTGATTAACTAATGTGAAATCAACGTGTTCGGATAATACTTTTGCATAAAACATCTGATCACCCAAAAAAACCATCTCACCCACTATCTTTGGGTTAGTGAATGATAGTATCAAAGAAAAAATTGCAGGTAACAACAACGGCCCATTGAAGCTACTCATACTTGCAGAAAAGCAAATATCAACCTTAAATTTCTTTTTCTATGGGCTAGTTTATTCAGAGGTTATCATTACAGTATTCAACTTGTTCAAAATTCGTGTCGTACGTAATAAATGTTTCATATCAATGAATTTTATGGAGAACATAATTGAGACCGAGATTGTAGCCACTAGTGAATCCGATGCTGAAAGATTTAGCCGATCACTATAGAGTTTAGATGTAAATGAAAACAACAATATTTAACGATTTTCTTTTTCTTGACACATTTAACGAAGTTTATTAAGAAACAATATTTAACAAAAGTTAGACGACCTTATTGCTAAATACGTATATTCATACGAAACATACATAACTAACCCTATCAAAAACAAAACATTTTTCTTTTATTTTGGAACCATCTTAACCATTGTAACTCGAAACACTTGAAAATCAGAGACAACCCTCAAAACCTCTCAGGCGCTATAGCCTATGATCGACGGATGCAACGTGTAGCGAGCCCCATTAGAACCATAGCATGCTGCAGCGGAAGCTTCCTCCATCAGCTCTTTTGAGACACCGTTGTTACAAATGTTTGCAAACGCCCGCATATGTTTCATCCCATATTGCGTTAGTGATCCACAATGCGTTTCAAATACGCGCACCTAAGATATTTCCATTAAAATTAATATTCAAAATGTGTAAATAAAATGAATAGGAGTGAGTACAAGAGATGAGACTTAAGGATTGCAAAACTCTTACCATTGATTTAAGACATTCCCAATCGTCGACCAAAGGCAAACCGGGTTCTCTAACAGAGTTGACAACTTCCATTGTAGGACCAAAGAGAATTGTGCCTATCAATTCAACGCTTGCATCTAAATGCTTCCTATACCTCGTTGTCTCGGCAAATTCCTTTAATGTGTCATCCTTCTTCCTTGACCCATCTTCTGATGTCTGATACTGTAAAACCAAAAGCCAATATGGTTAAAGTAAACCAAATACTTGCAGTCTGTTTAGATAACCAAAAATCACAACTTAAAATGAAAAACAGTATAGTCTAATACCATGTGCCAAAGGAATAGAAGGTCTGCATCGCGTTGATTAACCACTTGTGACTTGACATGTAATTCGTTAGGAGGGAGATTAATGGTGGCCGGATCGAATCCTTGGTATAGAAAAAGCTTCTCCGACTTGATACTATTGTTACCGTATTCCATCACATGGGAGCCAGCGGAATAGGTATTATAGTTTGACGTCCGCATCTTCACCTACACACACAAGAAGGGATGAAAGATCAGTTTGTATTTTCAAACCAACCATCAAGTAAATCGGTAAAACAAAAATGTTCCAGTACCGTTTGGTATTGTTGCTTTATGGTCTCTTTCTTTAAATTGTGCGTCTCACTACAAACAAATCAAAAGAAATAAGCCAAGAGATATATATACACACATAAAAGCACTTAATAATAAGGTAATATATATGTACCTGTCTTCCATCCAAGCAATGCTATATAAATCAGCTAAGCAAGTGACATATTCAGATGGGGGAGACGGATTCATGCCGGGACAATATGTTCCATAACTACTCTCTTGCGCATTTGAAGCTGTTGTTACATAAATGTCCAAGTCCTTTGGCATTATCCCCTCAAATATACTCCCACTTTCGCACGCTTCTACGTATATAACCTGCATGAAATTATCACAAAAAAGTATACGACGTACAATTAATTCGAAGAAACCAAATAAAACCCTCAACAAATCAAATTGTTATGCTAAATTTTACCATTTCTTTGTATGTTCCAGAAGCATGCTTCTTCTTAAGTGTGTCAATAAAATCAACCGCATATATGTGAGGAGTGTTTGGCATACCTGACCGATAAAAAAATCAAACAAAAACCCCAACATTATAACAAATCAATTATAAGCATTACGTATCAGTAGAAGGAATTATCTTCTTGGAAACAAAAAGGGTTATATATGGAAATTACCAAGAACTCCAGGACCACCATGATCCGAATAATACACAAAAATGTGATCGTTGGACTTGCTAGCGATGACCTTACCACTTCCACCTTTCACAGCCTTCTTGTCGCCTAGAAGTACCGCATAGAAGTTTGCGGCCGTAACGTTTTTACCCGTATAGTCCTGAAAAAGATATTTCAAAAAGTAAACAAATGAACAAACTATTAAATTAAAAGGGAAAACAACTAGTGGTTATAATAAATCTAGGAGCTACACCAAATCAAAGGTCCACACATAAAGTTTGGTTTACCATAGCAAATGTCTCTAGAGTCGCTATCACTTTAATTGTTGTGTAGTGCCTAATAATATCTCTTCTACACGGTAGAATAGATCAATAATATCTTATATCTCTTTAATAAATTAACAACCTAAGCGCCATAGACAAGAAAGTATAATTTAAATAAGATTCTAGAGAAAAAATTCTCGTTATACATAAAACCTGGTTAGAAGCTAGGTGGACCAACACATAGGTCAGATCTAGACCATCGATATATACTGTATTAAGTAAGAGAAGATTCCAAATCTAAATTCATACTTATTGATCGGATTAAGGGTTAATTAATTCATGCATAATTACGAGGAAAGCTACTTAAAACATAGATACCTTAGGGACTCCAGCATAAACATCGTCACCGTCGGGGTGATTGATGAGAGTACCGGGACGAGGATTGAGTGGGTGGCTTGCGATATCATCATACATCATAACCACTATATTCTCTTCTTTTAAACCTCCCTTTCTCAGTATTTGATATGCGTGACACACGTCAGCCTTTAACACAAAGCAACAAAACACTTTAACTAGAGGATATTATAGAACTTTTTTCTTAAATGGCCACTAGATTGAGAAATGTAAAAATTTTACTATATTTAGGATCTTCAAATAATTCATTAGATATATGTAGCAGTTTATTTGTTTGAAACATATATTATAGAGAAAATAAATAAATAAAAATTTGCATGTCACATAAATATTCTCAAGGCAAAAACAGATCTCTCAAGGCAAAATAATTGCATCAAGGAATCATTTTAATTTAAATAAAGAATAATAGAATCAATTCGTTAAGCACTAAAAATATCTGAGAAGATATAAGATTATAAATATGTGTAGATGTATATATGTACCTGGTGTCTGTAGTTTCCATATCCAGAAGAACCGGCGACGAGAACCGCCCATCTCGTACCAATACCATCTTCGTCTTTTTCAGCAGGTTTAGCTTCTGTCGGCATAAGAATCTTTGGCTCGAACCTTCCGCGTGACTCGGCCCGAACCAAGAGAAGTAATAGAAGAAGAAGAGCTGGTCTGAAATAGCAAGACTTAGCCATGGTAGGCACAGAGAGAGAAAAAGAGAGGCCTTTTGAGTTTTGAGAGACTAAAGAGAACTATAAAAGCAAATGATGGTTTATAGAGCTGATGGTGTTAATAATAAAGAATATTTAAGATATTTTGTCATCAAAAGTTTACACTTTACTCTCTAATTACACTTACCAGCTGTTATCAGTCTCATAGTATAAGCTTTATTCCGTCGGACAGAGTTTCTGCGTGATAAATATAATTTTATAAGCTCCTATTGTTTTAAGAGGAAAAAAAAAACTAAGGTGATTTTAATGCGTTAATCAGAGTTTTTCATATTTTTTTCTCTAAAATTATTTGAGATTTTATTAAATAAAAATAAAAATACGAACGAAAATGATTGTGATGTCGACGATGGGATATTTTGGAATATTACATCTCATCTCACAAAAAAATCAACGAATGGTGTGCTTGCGACACAACAGAGAACATGCAAATTATAATCGAGACACGTGTACATTGTGGTACGCATAACGATGTTGTTTTCACCGTTACACCGGCAGTGAAATTAGAATCAAACTTGATACTCAATAAATCCGGTTTGATTAGAAGATATTAAACCGGAACCGGAATTGAACCGGTCTTTATGTCTCGCTCTTATCGTCGTCTCTCTCTCCCATGGAGATGAGGGTTTAAGCTAGGGTTTTGGCCATTTTATACAGATACAGAGATTACGAAACAAAACGAGTTCAATCAAATCAATGCAGAGATCGATCACGATCTTAATTGCATCAAAAGCAAAAAAAATTCTCAATCTGTGTCTTCTGGAGAAAGGTAATCCTGTAATTGCTCCTTTCACTAGCCGTTTCTGGGGAAGAACATTTTCTACTACTAGCAGTGATTACCGAAAGAGATTGAATCGAATTAGGGATTTTGGCATGAATTTAGATGATGCAATTGATTTGTTCTCTAACATGATTCAATTTCGTCCTCTTCCTTCAATTGTTGAATTCAGTAAATTGTTGAGTATAATCGCCAAATTGAAGAATTACGATCTTGTCATCTCTCTGTTTCACCAAATGGAAATTTTTGGAATTGGGCATGATCTTTATACTTACAACATTGTGATTAATTGTTTGTGTCGTTGTTCTCGATTCTCTATTGCTTTATCTGTTATTGGGAAGATGATGAAGTTTGGTTACGAGCCCGATGTTGTCACGCTTAGCTCTCTCATTAATGGATTCTGCCAAGGGAATAGAGTTTTTGATGCTATTTCTTTGGTTAGTAAAATGGAGGAAATGGGATGTAAACCAGATGTTGTAGTCTACAATACGATCATCGATGGTTTTTGTAAAGTTGGATTGGTGAATGACGCGTTGGAGCTGTTTGAGCGGATGGAAAGTGATGGGATTAGAGCGGATGCTGTTACGTATAACTCTCTTGTAACCTGTCTTTGTAGTTCTGGTAGATGGAGCGATGCTGAGCGGCTTATGAGAGATATGGTAATGAGGGATATCGTTCCTAATGTAATCACTTTCACTGCGTTGATCGATGCGTTTGTGAAAGAAGGGAACTTTTTGGAGGCTAAGAAGTTGTTCGAGGAGATGATACGCAGGTCTATAGATCCTGATGTTTTCACTTACAACTCGATGATCAATGGGCTTTGTATGCACGGTCGGGTAGATGAGGCCAAACAAATGCTTGATTTGATGGTTACAAAGGGTTGTTTCCCCGATATAGTGACTTATAATACTCTCATTAACGGGTTTTGCAAGTCTAAGAGGGTAGACGAAGTGACTAGACTCTTCCGCGAGATGTGTCAAAGAGGATTAGTTGGAGATACAGTCACTTACAACACTATTATCCAGGGCTATTTTCAAGTGGGCAAACCAGATGCTGCGCAAAGAATTTTCAGCCAGATGGATTCTCGTCCCAATATTAGGACGTACAGCATTTTGTTATATGGGCTTTGTAGTAACTGGAAAGTAGAGAAAGCATTGGTGCTATTCGAGGATATGCAAAAGAGTGAAATGGAACTTGATATTACGACATATAATATCGTCATTCATGGGATGTGCAAGATTGGTAATGTGGATGATGCTTGGGACTTGTTTTGTAGCCTTGCCCTCAAAGGAATAGAGCCTGATGTTGTATCATACACTACGATGATCTCAGGCTTTTGTAGGATACGCCAATGGCATAAAGCAGATGAGCTGTATAGAAAAATGCAAGAAGATGGGCTTCTTCCATTATAACATTTGAAAACTGTATATTATTTGTATGGAAAAGGAGACAAATTCTCTTATTTTGTATCTATCATCATTTGTAAATTTGTATTATTACATGGAAATACAAAGAAACAGGAATTTTAATGTAATGCCTTTGAAACCAGAATAAAGGCAAGAAAACTGAGAAAAGACTAGTTTTCAGAACATAGCTCTCCATGAATACCACTTGAGTTTAAACTGAAACAAGAGTGGAGGAATACCAAGAACTCCTCTTTGAATCCTTGGATCAAACACATCGAATTGTACTTTACTTAACGAATCCAGAAGAACTTGTACTGGCACAGAATGAAGTAGAACCGGTTTAGCTTCCTTGGGAACCTTTCCAGCCAGTTCACGGGCTTTCAGGAGATGTGCATTGGCAACAGATGCAATATCAAACACGACATTGCTTAGTCCTTCTCTTGAATTGTTATCCAGCAGGATTTCTAACCGTCCGCCTTGTTTCATGAGCAACCCGTGTTTCTCAGCGAGGTTTGCAGGGATGTAACTCTGGTGACGGTTTCTAGTACAGTGGTAAGGTAATGATTTCAGTAGCAGGACAAGACCACTGGCTTTACCAATGTGTGAAGCTGCGTGATCCGCTGTTGTTGAACTAATTCCGCCTGCTTGTAGTGTATTGTACAGAAGCGTGGAAACCGTATCTTCTGCATATTTCTCTAGCTCCTCTATACTCTCTGGAATATCATCTACTTCTCTTTGAGCATCTCGGATTCTAGCTTCAACCGAGCGTTTTAGCCAAGGTTTACTGATGTTATGCTCTGAAATTGCCCAAGACAGAGCTTGTGCAGCTGGATGGTTTATGGGTTTTTTGGTGTAGAGTTTGTCAATTGCTTCTTGCCACCAAAGTAACCGCATCAAGCCAATCTTGGGATCAGATGCAACATCCATGGCTCTTGCGGTTTCTACATTGAAAGCCCGAAGAGCAAAAGCGGCTTTACGCATCTCAGTTGGGAGTTCAAGGAGACAGAGGTAGTGATGATAGTCATAGTTTCGTACTTGTTGCACACAATAGGACAATGCTGAACGCAAACTACTCGAGCCTCCTCCATTCATCAGATTAGCTCCAAAGTTTGCTTCTTTCTCTTTCTCTACAACCATATAAACCACAAACAAGATCAGTTGATACAAATCTGACAATGCTACCGAAAGTTTCTTACACATGAAGGAAACAATGATTGACAAAAAAAAGGAGGAAACAATGAATCTACTATCCCTCCATTGTAAACCAGTAACCCAGAATCCATCTACGAGTACTACTAATCCTCCAAAAATCACGACTTCAAATGAAAAACTCAAGAAGTTTAACTATTTCAGAGATTTCGTGAACTGAGAAGCTCATTCAGGAATTAACACAAACACCTGGTGGACAAACCACTGGCATTGGTATTTAACATACAAGATGGGAACTTTCCAACATTACTAAACAAACGATTAGAAACCCAAGAATCAAACAAGAATATACAACTGAAATCACGAAAATTCACAGAAACTTTCCAATTAGTAATGAACTACAAATGCCGTCCAATAATAACGAAATGAGTAAAAACCTTACCCAAACTTGAGAAATTCTGAGATTTAGGTGTACAAATCAGAAGATTTTCGGAACTCAATCTATCATCCAAAATCCCGAAACTCGATCTCGAACTCTGAACAATCGTGCCGGAGAAGAAGCGTTTGGGACAATGTAGCAAAACACGACGTCGTTTTGCTATAAAGGCACTGTTTACACATACACGACGTCGTTTTGATATAAAGCACTGTTTAATGAATAAACGTGATTAGGATAGTATTAACCCTAACCAAACACTCTATATAGGACTATGTTATATATACTCGTATCCAAACATTCCCCTTGAAAGCAAAACCCCATTAACCCTTCAAAGTTCAAAGGTATCTTCTAGAAGAAACAAGAAGGCTGCAAAAATCTCAGATTCAACTATGGCCGACGAAGCAAAAGCTAAAGGAAACGCAGCTTTCTCCTCCGGTGACTTCACCTCCGCCGTTAATCACTTCACCGAAGCAATCAATCTAGCACCAACCAATCACGTTCTCTTCTCAAACCGTTCCGCTGCTCACGCGTCGCTTCATCGCTACGACGAAGCTCTCTCAGACGCGAAGAAGACTGTTGAACTTAAACCAGATTGGGGAAAAGGTTATAGCCGTCTCGGTGCTGCTCACTTAGGGCTAAATCAGTTCGATGAAGCCGTGGAGGCGTATTCGAAGGGGCTTGAGATTGATCCAAGTAATGAAGGTTTGAAATCTGGATTAGCTGATGCGAAAGCTTCTGCTTCTAGGTCACGCGCCGCCGCGCCGAATCCGTTTGGAGATGCTTTTCAGGGACCGGAGATGTGGTCGAAATTGACGGCGGATCCTTCAACGAGAGGGTTATTGAAACAGCCTGATTTTGTTAATATGATGCAGGAGATTCAGAAGAACCCTAGTAATCTCAATCTTTATTTGAAAGATCAGAGAGTTATGCAAGCTCTTGGAGTTTTGTTGAATGTTCAATTCAGGACTCAGCAGGCGGGAGATGAGATGGAGATTGGGGAGGAAGAGATGGCTGTGCCATCCAGGAAGGAGCCTGAGGTAGAGAAGAAGCGAGAACCTGAGCCTGAACCTGAGCCGGAGTTTGCTGAAGAGAAGGAGAAGAAAGAGAGGAAGCTTAAGGCTCAGAAGGAGAAAGAGTTGGGGAATGCTGCGTACAAGAAGAAAGACTTCGAAACTGCAATCAAGCATTACACTACTGCTATGGAGATTGATGATGAAGATATCTCGTATATCACTAATCGTGCTGCTGTTCATCTGGAGATGGGAAAGGTATAGTTTTCAAAGTGCTCTCTTTTTTTTACATTAGTCTAAAGTGATTTGCTTGGCTAGGTTATGAGTCTAAATCTGTATTTGTTTGGTTCAGTATGATGAGTGCATCAAGGATTGTGATAAGGCAGTTGAAAGGGGTAGAGAGGTTAGATCTGATTACAAGATGGTGGCTAAAGCTTTGACTAGGAAAGGAACTGCTTTAGGGAAGATGGCTAAAGTTTCAAAAGACTATGAACCTGTGATTGAGACTTACCAGAAAGCTCTTACCGAGCATCGTAATCCAGAAACGTTGAAGAGGTGGAATGAGGCAGAGAGAGCAAAGAAAGAGTTGGAGCAGCAAGAGTATTATGATCCTAATATCGGTGATGAAGAGCGCGAGAAAGGTATATTCTTTGCAATTGTATATTGTTTATGCGAGGAAAGAATCTCGTAGAACTCAGTAAAGTAGGTTGAACCGTTGAACTAACATTCTTGTAATACAGGTAATGAGTTTTTCAAGGAGCAGAAGTATCCTGATGCTGTGAGACATTACACTGAAGCGATCAAAAGGAATCCAAAAGACCCGAGAGTAAGGCTAATTCACATCTTATGTGCTTCAATGTTGTGTACAAAGGTTTCCTATTTAACTGTTTTAATAAATGTATACTTCTTTGTACTTCACATAGGCATATAGCAACCGAGCTGCATGTTACACAAAACTGGGGGCAATGCCTGAAGGATTAAAGGATGCAGAAAAATGTATCGAGCTCGATCCAACATTCTCAAAGGGATACAGCAGAAAAGGTGCAGTCCAATTCTTCATGAAGGAGTATGACAATGCAATGGAAACGTACCAAGAGGGTCTCAAACATGATCCTAATAACCAGGAACTTCTCGATGGTGTTAGAAGGTATTTATATAGATAGTCACAGAAAGATTATTCACTCTGTTATCTAGTGACGTGCATATGCTTATGTAACATGTTTTAAACCCTATTCTGCAGATGTGTACAACAGATCAACAAGGCAAACCGTGGCGACCTTACTCCTGAGGAGTTGAAAGAAAGACAGGTTAGATTCTGTTACTGTTACGAAACTTCTTCGTTAAGAGAAAACCTGTGATCTCAAATTAAATGGGATTTTGCTTTCGTTCTTATTACAGGCTAAGGGAATGCAAGACCCTGAAATCCAGAACATTCTCACCGATCCTGTAATGAGACAGGTAAAGAAACAAACTTCAAACTTATCTTGATGTTGTCACGATTCACAAATCTCTCTATCAGACTTCTTGGAGAAATACAGTAAACCGATCTTAAGTTATTTCCATGTTGATGTTCTCACCAAAATCTAACACTTGTTGTTTGAACAGGTACTGTCTGATCTCCAGGAGAATCCAGCAGCCGCACAAAAACACATGCAGAACCCAATGATCATGAACAAAATCCAAAAGCTTATCAGCTCAGGAATCGTCCAGATGAAATAAACCCAGAAGTGAAGACATGATTTTGATTTCTGCTGATTCATTACTCTTTTATAACTCCAAACACTAAGATCAAATTCTTCCCCATTTTCAGACTTTTTTGAGATATCATTTTTTTTCTCATATCCATGTGTTTTAAGACAATAACAACCTTGTCTTCACAAATTTGATTAGCTTACATGTCTGCTGTATAAACCAAACAAAATCACAATAAGTTTTTAGTGTAGGGAAAAACAAAAATTCTGTCTAAGCAGCGACTTCTTGATCCTTGGACGAAAGCTGGTTCTGAATATGCTGAGGAACAACATCGAACTTGGCCAATTGCATTGTGTAAGAAGCTCGACCTTTTGTCATGCCTCTCAAGGTACTCACATACTGAAACATCTCTGCTAATGGAACCAGAGAATCAACCACCTGTAACAACAACAATGCCAAAATCAGATTTATCAAACAAGTTCGGGTTGTCTATCATTCGGTCTTAAAAACCATTTCTCTCATACCTTGAGACCACCGGGTTTGTCTCCAAAGCTGTTAATTTGACCTCTTCTTGAGTTAAGATCACCAATGACATCTCCAAGATGTTCTTCTGGTGTAACAACTTCAACTCTCATGATAGGTTCCAGCATTCTCGGACCCGCTTTCCTCATCCCTTCACGGAAAGCTCCTCTCGCAGCAAGCTGGAAAGCTAGCACGCTTGAGTCCACATCATGGTAAGATCCGTCAACTAGACAAGCACGGACATCAACAACCGGGAAACCAGCAAGCACACCGGAGCCCATACACTCTTCAAGTCCTTTCATGACACCAGGAATATACTCTCTTGGCACAGCTCCTCCTTTGATCTCACTCTTGAATTCATATCCTGATCCTGCTTCCAGTGGCTCAAACCGGACTGTAATATCAGCAAACTGACCTTGTCCACCTGATTGCTTCTTGTGTGTGTATTTCACTTCAGCAACTTTGGAGATACTCTCACGGTAGTTGACTTGCGGTGCACCAACGTTAGCCTCAACCTGAAAGATGAAAAGGAATTAGAAGTTTGGAAGCTTGAAGTAGAGAATTAGATTTTAGGTTATGTTTTACCTTGAATTCTCTTTTAAGTCTATCAACGATGATCTCGAGATGAAGTTCTCCCATTCCTTCAATGACGGTTTGGTTCATCTCTTCATCGCGGGAAAAATGAAAAGACGGGTCTTCTTGAGCGAGCTTGATCAGTCCTGTGGCCATTTTATCGATATCTGCTTTTGTTTTTGGCTCAATCGCTACCTTGATGACGGGATCAGGGAAGTCCATACGTTCAAGAACAACGGGGTTTTCTGGATCACTCAGGGTTTCACCAGTGATTGTATCTTTGAGACCCGCAAGAGCGACAATGTCACCGGTTAAAGCCACTTTAACATCTTCTCTGCTGTTTGCGTGCATTTCCAAGAGTCTTCCGATTCTCTCCTTCTTTCCTTTGTTAGCATTCAGCACGTAAGAACCAGCTGTGAGTTTCCCTGAGTAAACCCTCACAAATGTAAGAGAACCCACAAAAGGATCACTCATGATCTTGAATGCTAACCCAGCGAATGGCTCCTCATCATCTGGTTTCCGTATGATGATAAGTTCCGGGTTCTCAGGATCTGTTCCATTCATCGGCGGAACTTCAACCGGCGAAGGCAGATAATCAACCACAGCATCAAGCAATGGCTGCACTCCTTTGTTCTTAAAGGCTGAACCACATAGAATAGGCACAAACTTTCCCGTGATGGTTCCTTTTCTAACCAATCTCTTTACCGTGGCCTCATCCGGCTCAACTCCTTCTAAATAATTCTCCATGACTTCATCATCCAAATCAACAATCAATTCCATCATCGCCGCCCGATACTCTTGAGCCAAATCTTCAAGATCCTCTGGAATATCCTCGTAACTGAACTTGGCACCAAGCTCTTCTCCTGACCAAACTATAGCTTTCATCCTCACAAGATCAACAACACCTTTAAAGACATCTTCAGCACCAATTGGAATCTGAAGCACCAATGGCTTCGCACCCAAATTGGTCACAATCATATCCCTCGTCCTGAAAAAATTAGCTCCAAGACGGTCCATTTTGTTAACAAAGCAAATCCTAGGCACACCGTACTTATCAGCTTGTCTCCACACAGTCTCGGACTGAGGCTCAACACCAGCAACACTATCAAACAAGCATATAGCTCCATCAAGAACTCTAAGAGCACGTTCAACTTCAAGAGTGAAATCGACGTGACCCGGTGTATCAATAATGTTGATCCTATGTTTGTCCCAGAACGTTGTGGTTGCAGCTGAAGTAATAGTGATTCCTCTTTCTTGCTCTTGTTCCATCCAATCCATTGTAGCTGTTCCTTCATGCACTTCACCGATTTTGTAGTTTCTTCCTGTGTAGTAAAGAATCCTCTCGGTTGTTGTTGTCTTTCCCGCGTCAATGTGAGCCATAATACCGATGTTTCGGTAATCTTTAAGCGGTACAGCACGCTTCGCCTCTCCTACATAACAAGTGAAAACACACACAATGACACAATGGAGCAATTAAACATAAAGTAGTAAAAACACTTCTCAGAGGCAATTTAACGAACACTTAGAAGGCATGTAGGAAATTTCAAACTTTGATATCGAAAATCGAATTCAGTAAGAAAAAGATTAAAACTTTTCGAGATAGATGAGAGATTACAGACCTTCAGCTACGGCGAAGACTGATAATTGTTTCTTTCTCTGTGATAACTTAGAAGAACCAAGTCCAATACGAGAAGTACCCAGAAACTGAGGAATTGAAGAAGATAATGAAGAAGATGAAGCACGAGGAGGAAGACCCAGAAACGTAGCACGATGAGAGAGAGGAAGAAGAACAGGTCGTCTTTGTGAACCATTAAGATTACAAACCAACGAACTAGAACTAGAACTCGAAATTCTCAGAGCATCCGCCGCCATTTTTATCAAAATTGCTTCTTCCTTCTTCTTCTTCTTCTTCTTCTTCTTCTTCTTCTTCTTCTTCTTCTTCTTCCTCTTTGGATAATTGAATCAATTGGTCACTCTTTGGCTAACGTATCATCACTTGGTAATCTCTCGTATGGCTTGGAGATAACGAAGCCTTTTGGGCTTGGCGTGGTTTGTTTCTGAACCGTTGGATAATTTATTATTATATTTATTTCTATCGTTGGTTTTTTAATTTTTTTTTATATGGTGTATAAATTTTCTTAAGGTTTTTATTGGTCCAAATGGATAAGAAGACATGTCACCGTCTTTATTTTCGGCAAACAAGTGGATGAACAATCTAGATTTTGGTTTGGTTCTATTGGTTTAATGTTTTTGGTTATTGCTAAAAATGTCTTAAATCGATAATAGATGGTTCGATGCTGTTTCGTATTTAAATTATATTAAAATATTATTTGGTTAACATATTGATTTTTTTGGTTCATTTCGATTTTGAACATATAATAAGAGACTGGACAATGCAATACAAGCAAATAAAAAGTATATGTTTTAGATAGTAAATATAAGCAGTTGTCAAAAAAAAAAGATAGTAAATGCAAGTAGAGAGGTAATACGATGAATGTGCTCAAGATAAAATTGAATGAAAAGTAAATATGTTCGCTCCATTCATTTTTCGTCAATTTGTTAATAGATTGTTTTGTTTTGAAATTAGTTTACTTAATACTTTTATTGTAAATGGTACTATTTTAGTTGAATCTTATGTTCAGTCTAATTTAATTCCTCTAAACAATAGTAGTTGGCAAACTTAACAAGCGATCGATAAAAGAACACAACTATGGCAAACTTGATTGTGGATCAATATGGGTGTGGGTGTTCAAGTGACGCATATACGAAGGTATAATAACTGAGTAGTCGAAAAGTTGGTTCGTCTCTAGGACATTCTCACTCAATATAGCTCGTGTTTCATTTATGATTTTTCTCCTATACATATTCACCAATCACTATTTAATAAAGCTCATCATCTTGATTCTTGTGGAAAAAAAAAAGCATAATTAGTGTAAAACAAGGCGGAAGAAACAGTGAAAAAAAAAAGTTACGAATATTGATAGAACCAAGGTAAAAGTATAACTAGGTTTTAATTTGCTTACGACAAGATAGATTAATTATGAATCTATGATTACGATTCTCACTATAACTGATGAATCTTACTAAGAAAATATTTGTGGACATCTTCTAGCCATAAACTAAAGCTGAAAGAGCGGGAACAAGGTGTTGAACTTTTTCACCACCTTCAAAAATTAAAATATTTTTGTTTTAACCACTTTCAAAATTTTACAGTCACGTACAATTTATACACAGAAAAATCAACAATACCTACTACAACGACTACAAAGTAACATACATATATGTTACATGTATACATACAATCATAAGCTTTTTATTTAGCTAATAAAAGTATAAAACAATTTTTTTGTATATGAACATTTAACTATGATAAGTTTCAGTGCATGGCAGCGTACATATTAATGAAAGCAAGGGCGTTGCTAGTCAGCCGAACAACCTCAACAACATGTTGCCGAACCAAATCTTTCACGACCGTTTTGATTAGATTGAAACCATCCATACATGTGTCACAACCCGTGAGAGCAGCACTAACCCATGTCTTAACATCCGACATAACCATCTGAAACTTCGCATTATGTTTATAGTTGATCGCATCCAACTCTCTCATCGAATCTTGAAGCGCAATCATCGAGTTTCCAATCTCCTCCACGCAATCAGCAACTGCAACCGCTTCCAAAGGTGTTAGACCACCACCGTGAGAAATGTTTTTGATGAATGTAACGGTGGATTTGGCGGAGAAGATGGTTAGATTGAGGGCGGTGACAGCGAGTTTTGAGGGTTGGAATCGATTATTGAGGCATAAGGAGATATAGAGTTGTAGCAAGTGATTTTGTAGATGGTGA
Organism: Erysimum cheiranthoides; assembly: GCA_011420285.2. Classification (NCBI taxonomy): domain Eukaryota; kingdom Viridiplantae; phylum Streptophyta; class Magnoliopsida; order Brassicales; family Brassicaceae; genus Erysimum; species Erysimum cheiranthoides. The sequence goes on from CM022179.2 coordinate 20,474,241, forward strand.
GGTTGCATGATGTTTTGATGAAATCTATGTTGGTTTTATTTGAATGTGTTGGTAAAAATGATGATGATGATGATGGTATTGGTGATGATGGTGATAATAATGATGGTGGTGGTGATGATGGTGATGGTGATGGTGATAATGATAATGGTGGTGGTGATGGTGATAATGATAATGGTGGTGTGATAATAATGATGGTGGTGGTGATGATGGTGATGGTGATAATGATAATGGTGGTGGTGGTGGTGATGATGATGGTGGTGGTGATGATGGTGGTGGTGATGATGGTGGTGGTGGTGATGGTGGTGGTGTGGTGATGATAGTGGTGGTGATGATGGTGGTGGTGATGATGGTGGTGGTGGTGGTGGTGATGATGGTTGGTGGTCGTGATGATGATGATGGTGGTGGTGATGATGGTGGTACTGATAATGGTGGTGGTGATGGTGCTAATGATGATGGTGGTGGTAGTGATGGTGATAATGGTGGTGGTGGTCGTGATGGTGGTGGTGGTGGTCGTCGTGATGATGATGGTGGTGGTGATGGTGATATTGATAATGGTGGTGGTGATGGTGCTAATGATGATGGTGGTGGTGGTGATGGTGATAATGTTGGTGGTGATAATGATGGTAATGGTAATGATGGTGATGGTGATGATGATAATGGTGATGCTGGTGCTGTGTATGTTGGTGGTGATCTGCTGGTCCTGGTCTGCTGCTGGTGCTCGTGCTGGTGCTGCTGGTGGTCCTGCTGATGCTGTGATGCGCGCTCCTGGAGAGCGTTTGGGTTTGAGATAAGCTATTCCTTTCTGTTTTGTGCTTTCTATTTTGGATCGTCGGTTTTTTTGAAAGAGATGGCCAAGGTGAAACTAATGTACATGTGCGTGTTAATGTATATAGTGTATATAGAAGATGTATACATAATACATATATAGAAACTTGTGAAAAGAATTGGTTGAGTCCATTAATAACTCAATCATCTTAATAACTTATTTGATTGAAGCTGACGTTTTTTGGTGGGAAAACTTACCAATTACCGGCTCAAATGTTTAACGTATTCTAGATTTGCCACATATACTATAAAAATCTTATTTTATTCATAAACGACAAAAATAAAGAGACTTTTTTTACCTTAAAAATCGAAGAGTATGGTTGACAAAAAAAAAAAATCGAAGAGTATGGTCCCATATTTCTAAAGTAGGAAGACCCGTGAATTGATTATAATAATCAATGCTGAATATAATTCAATCATACTATATCTATAACTATCTATATGTTCGTTGTTAAATATCTATAATCAAGTAAAATATTTTTCCTACATGTATTTTTGTCGTTGTTTTATGTAATTAGATGAAATCGTTGCGTGAAATTTTTAGCAATGAACTTTCTTTCCATACAATGAGTCGATATGAAAATAGTTTAGTAGAATGTTATGAATTACTACCACTACATATCTGCTCCTATATATTTTATGTTCAAGTCTACACATTCGTTTTCTGATTAAGCTTCTTTTCAAAAGATTTTAAAAACAAAAAAAAGCATATCTCATTGTTATAATCTCCAATATTTATTCTTGTCTTTTAGCTGTACTAATTAGTTTCTTTTGAACCTTAATTCATTCTGTAAGA
>CM022179.2:20475961-20497495 GCA_011420285.2 Erysimum cheiranthoides
TCCCAATGCATTATTGTTTTTATTTGAGATGTTTATCCAGATCATAATGGAAATAAACGACAGTGGTCTCATGCGTATTCTTTTGGTTACTATTTAATTTTCAGCTTACGAATGAGCGTTGTTCGACGAGTAACCAGGAAAGTTGAATTGATATTTACCTAAAATTTTAATTTGTCTTTGGTCAACATGAGCAGTACGAATTACACCTTTTTTTTTTGTCTGCCATTATATGAAAAAAAAAAGTCAGTAGAAATGACAGTTCCTTAATCTGAACAATATTTGAAATATACTACTTTGTAAAGAAATACGGTAATTAAAAGTTCCTTTGTATAAAATGTTAATTGTTCTCTAGATTTGAAGCAAGATGTTAAATGCATAGTCTCACTTTCCTAGTTTTCTCTGCTATCTATCCATAGCTACGAATATCGACTTGTCAATTAATTTAAAAAACAAAATGAATTCCATGGTTGACTACTGAGTGCAAACCCTCACATGACTCTACTCGTAACGCACGGTAAGACTCTTGTCCCAACCGTACGTCGGTCAAATAAAGACGACAGACAAGTGGGCATGTTTCTTTAATTCTTGAGTCATTTTAATTTTACTATATAGTATTGGAATATTATTACGAGTCTTTACTTTAATACTTTGAGTATAGCCGATAACAACAACAAAAACATATGCATGTGAAGATAATAATTAGAATAATTATGTCACAGTGGAAAATAAATAAAAACTGAAGCTAATAATGAAGGGCCATGCTTGGAAGTTGGAACCAATAACTTTTGATTTCATAAATGTCACTTCCCTTTGTAGTTTCCCATACTTGTTTATTTATTTGATTTTCTATAGTACTAGTATAAGTTTATAAAAGACTGTATTTTTTTGGACAACTTTATAAAGGATTGTTTTATTTCGTTTATTACGAGTAAAAGAGATTTGAATATTTGATCGTTACAGCGAACTTGGTCCCATACTAAACAGACATGCAATGAATGAAGAAAAAGCTTACTTAAGGTAGATTTTGGTCCTTTATTTCATTGTTTCATTGCACTATTTGGTCCTTTATTTCATTGTTTTATCACATTATAGAGATTTACAGATCACTAGCAAAAATTTTATACCATGGTTATTTTCCATTAAACTTATCCTGACTTAGAGTCTGAAATGATCCTAAAGATATACTCCCCTCTGTATTTCAATAGATGTCGTTTTAGTCAAGTCATTTAGTTTCTAATTAGATGTCGTTTGGATTTTTTTAACTAACATTTGCTTTATTATCCTCAAAATACCCTTAATCAAAACAACAACTCTAATTGCTTTGATTAAGAACTTGAGAAAATCCTTGATAGAATCGGAAGCTGCAATTCCACCATCTTCTCTTTCACCGTACAGATTGAACCAAACACGAAATGCAAAAGCGAAAGAGAGAGAGACAATCCAAAAATCAATCGGTGCTCCTCGCCATTGACCGGAGAGGGTTCCCTTTATTTCTGTTGGCCGGATCTAAAGTCAATTGAGGGTTTCTTGCATGATTTTCGGGGAGAAGGTGTTAGGTCATCAGCTTTTTCGGCGTGAGTTCTCTTCTAGAGCGTGCAGCAGCGGTGGCGGTGAGGCGTGCCTGAAGCTTCTGGTCAACGGAGTCTCACCCCTGAGACACCGGCTTGCTTGAAGACGGCGAGCCGAGCTCTCTGTGGACTTCTGGCGGATCTCATCCTTGTGGATCTGCGACTGAAGACGACGGCTAGTTTGCTTTGGTTGCGTTGATTGATCGAAAGGTTTTTTTGTCGGAGAAGAAAGAGATTAGGGAAAGGGATAGAATTGTAATTTTCCTTATTTCCTTAATCTAAGAGATTACGGTTAAAACGTCATTTAATCATAAACGGAGGAGTATAAACATCGTTCGGAAAAAACAGACACTTTACTCAACAAAAAAAGATATAAATACATACCCAAGAAGGAAAAAAAAACATTCAAAAGCTTGAGAAATCTTTCGAAGACTCATTTCATATGATCGATCCTACACCGTCAAGTACTTTAGAACCGAAGAACGTACCTTCTCCATGTAATCTCCTGCTTCTTTCTGCAAGATATACATTTGAATTTATACGACCATTAAAACCTTTAATCTGGTAGAACTAAAGATCCTAAGTCAATCTTTTAATCAAGATTTGAACCAGAACAATATTCTTTTGCCAATTCAACAATTAAACGGGTCTAACCTGGTTTCCTCTGTATGCATTTGCTATGTTTTCGTCAAGAAGTGTCAACAAAGATCTGTTGATTTCGTTTTTCTCCACCATATCCAACAACTGTATAAAAAAAGAATCAAAACAATGTCTCAAGACCATCTCATGAAGCATCATAATGTTTATAGGGATTTATGGTTAAGGTCACATACTGTTGCTTTTATATCGGTTGAGGTTAAGATCTTGGTTAAGCTATTTGTAGCCGTCATAAGCTCTTTCTGCATTTTGTCATAAGCCTCTGCAAAGCAACATAACAAGATTAGTAATCAAAACAGAAAAAATTCATTGAGTCAGTTAATTATGAAGCAACGAAGACGACGCAAACCTATTCCTTCTTCTAAAGCTTTTTGAAGTGATTCGAGCTCAATCAATCTGTCTTCATTTTCCTACATGATTTTGCCGCGCAAAAAAGATAGTTAAGTAGTCGATTTTTCGGTGACGGATTAAATGTTGTTGCTTGAAGAAAGTTGTACCGCAGTCTTGGTAACAGCAAACCGAATTTGCCCAATTTCAAGTCGAATCTGCGCAAAGAATTCGTCGTTTAACCTGTAAAATTACACTAATCATGAGTTAGTTTGCAGTTAAAAACTCATCTCAAATCCCCAAATTTATTACCAAGTTTCTACATTTCCACGAAAATGGGTTCACTTGAAACGAAAAGCGCCAAAACATCTTCACAGGCGTAATTCATCAAACTCGCAACATTCAAATTCAACACTTTATTCACCCAAAAGCTATCTTATAACCCAAGTTTAAATATTGACAAAAATGGATTCACTTAAAGCACCAAAACATCTTCACAGGCGCATTTTCATCGAACGCTCAACATTCAAATTCAACACTTTATTCACCCAAGTTTCAATATTTCGACGAAAATGGATTCACTTAAAGCACAACAATATCTTCATATGAGCAATTCATCAAACACGCAACATTCAAATTCAAGACTTTATTCACCCAAATGCTATTTTATAACCCAATTTTCAATATTTTGAAGATCCACTTAAGAAAGCAAATCACCAATACAACTTCACAGAGGCAATTCATCGAACACGTAGTGTGCAACATTCATATTCACTAACCTCCCTCGAAGCCTAGCTATCTCATACTCAATCTCCTGAGCTTCAGTATCAAGAAAGTACTCAATCAGCTCCGCCGCAGTATCTGGTACAACTCTAGCCTGAACAAAACCCCAAAATCAGTGAACAATCAAAACCAAATCAGTATAATTGCCCCCCAAAAAAGGATATTTTTACTTGTCTAAGAGCTTGACGACGCTCTTTCTCTTCACGAAGTTGTTTCTGAAAAGCTTCTCTTGCTTCTGAATCTCTCTCTAGTCGACGCTTAAACTCAAGACGAGCTATATGACCAGTTTGTGGCGGACCTAACACACCTTTCGGATCCTTCCTTCGAATCAATCAAACAAAATAATCAATTCTCATGAAATTAATCTTCAAAAAGAAACTTTGTTTTTGATCAAAATTTTTTACCCATTCGCAGGAGATTTTGTTCCTCCGTGTATTGAATCTCGGAATTGTACGGACGGTGGTTGCAGCGGCGGCGATTCCGAACGAAAGCGTAGCCATTAGAGATATTTTTTTTTTTTTTTTTTTTTTTAAGTGTGAGCTTCGCTTTTGGTAGCTTACGTTATCTCTTATCTGTTTTAATGGCGGGACTATTTATGACCGTTGAATTTACAACTAGTGCTTAGAGACGTTTGATCAGATCGTAACCGTTGATATGCTTTGATCTGACGGTTATATTTCATCCACGTGATAATATGAGGAGGTATTTAAATTCGTGTAAGGCCCAATTAAACCAAATCCTTATAAGGCCTTGACCCATATGAATATTCACCGTCACCGGTTTGGTTGGGTTTGTGCACGAACCGAAAACGTTACATTCAATTAGTACTTTACCAATTAGTAATTATAAAATATATCGATCCAGTGTTGCTAAAGATCTGAACTCAAATGAAATAACTCAAATAAGGTTGACCTAGTCCTACGACAAGAATATTCAACTGTATTTACGGATTTTGGTAGATGGTGGTGGTATATTAGCATAAGGCTAGAAAAAAAAGTTGGCAAGAAAATAAATTGTGATTGACACATCCTAGAATCTATAGAGATTTACATCAAATGACAATTAAATATAAACATCATTTTCAATAAAAAATTTAATTACATTACCTGGCAAATGTTCAATCTTCTCGGTGAAGTATATTTATGAAATACTAAAGTCTTATCTAGAAAAAGAAAAAGACACATATATTATTAAATAATGTGTTAAAGAAAAGTAAAATGCGATATGTTCCTTAAGCAAGTTTATTTATTTATAACCAAAAACAAAAGCAAAACCAAAACTCACAAGTCACACAAGTAAACCCAAAAGAAAAAAGCTTAAGAGACCGAAAGAAAAAATGATGATGAAGACGATGATGATCTTCGCGGCGGCGATGACGGTGATGGCTTTGATTTCAGTGCCAACAATCGAAGCACAGACGGAGTGCGTGAGCAAGCTAGTCCCTTGTTTCAGCTTCTTGAACACAACAACGAAGCCGGCTAAGGATTGTTGTGACTCAATCAAAGAAGCTGTTGAGAAAGAACTTACCTGTCTCTGCACCATCTACACCACTCCTGGTTTGCTTGCTCAGTTCAACGTCACTACTCAGCAAGCTCTTGGTCTTAGTTCTCGATGCGATGTCAAAACTGATCTCTCCGCTTGTTCTTGTAAGCAAATTATATTTTCTCAGATCTCCAATCTTTTTTTTGTTGGTCAATAACATGTTAGATCCGAGTGGTAACACATAACAACATTACCACAAACCACTAGGCTACATGTAATGGTTCTCCGATTTTATGAAATTTGTATGGATCTGTGTATTCTGATTAATGTGATGTGATTAGGAAATATTGCAATAGTTTGGACTAGTGGTGATATTTTTGTAGATCATTATGAATCTGAGATTTATAATTTGATATTACAGTATTAATCATGTTTTGTTTGATTTTCAGCTAAGGGAGCTCCATCGCCAAAGAAAGCTACTTTACCTCCTCCAGGTATGAACCAAACTCTTCACCTACTCCTTACGATTACTTTTCTTGAAATACTTTCTTAAATTTTCAATTTTTGAAATTAAATTTCAAGTAGCTTTTGATCGACTTGATTTGTGTATTAATAGAATTATTCGATTGATTCGGCCGGAGTTTATTAGCCAAATCAAATTTTGATTAGTCTAGTCAAACAATTCAATAGATTCATTGAATCGATCTTTTAATTTTCCCAGATTCTCTGTTTTTTTTTTTGTTTTTTTTCTATAAAAACATAAACAGAGTGTGAATGCCAGCTTTTACTTGTGTATACGTTATTTTGTCTCGAAATGTTGACTTGAATAAATCAGACAAAAGCACTAAAAGATGAAACATGACAGATTAGTTTTTTTTTTTTTTTTTTTTTTAATTATTTGTATATTGACAGTTTGTCTTATATGGATTTGTAATTTTTCAGCAGGAAATACCGGGAAAGACGCCGCAGCTGGGAACAAACTCGCCGGATATGGAGTCACCACCGTGATCTTGTCTTTGGTTTCATCCATCTTCTTCTGAAATCTTTAAACCGGATTTACCCGGTTTTCCGATTGTTTAACCCGGCTCATTATTAGCTCAATAATTCTGGAGATTTGTTTGCTTTGGCTTAACATATTTAAGGATTAAAAAAAGAAAAACAAAAAGTATGTTTTGTTCACGTGTTTTGTAGTATCATTGATTCATCATTGAGTCCCATGTTCGTATATTATACCGGTCTTAACCGGACCCTATCATTTGTATACAGTATCTGATTTGAGTGTGGATTTCTGAGTTCCCAAACTGGGTTGTGTATGTAATTTCTACTCTATTGGGTTTAGTTCTTTCTACTGTGTGTGCATTTGTTAGATTTAAATTTTTATTATGGAAATTGAACATGAAAACAAAATACATAAGACTTTGTTTAAAAGTCACAATCCTCATTTTGGTCGGTTTAACAATCATAGTACACTTTGTCTTCTTTTATGAAAATTAAACAATGAATGCTTTTATTTCCACTTGTGAATTCATAGCACAACAAAGAACAGAATCGCTAGTTTAGGCGCTGTGAGTAACAACAGCATGTATAGCATCAGCGAGTTGAGGCACTGTCTTCGAACTTAGACTTGCCATGCTTATCCTCCTGCAAGTACACAATTTTCATTTTGAAGCTAAGTTTTTTGATGAAAATACACAAATATATCTAACTGAGTTTATGATAGGAGTGAATGGCCTAATGGTCTTAAATGCTTCATATCATTCCCATTTGGGACTTCATATAGTGGTCATGTAACCACTAAACTAGAAGACAAAAATCATATAGCCTACTTTGAAGGTAAGTGGAAAAAGAATTATATTCTTTGAAATTTTTTTTAAATGAGCAATATATTCCTCTACAAAATTGCAAAGAAATAAGTTAAATGTCAATATTCATTTATATTCCGTTCACATATCAAACACAATTTATGATTACATGTCAATATTCATTTATGATTAATATGTATCTCTACTTGTTACTAATAATCCTCTTAACTACTATATAAACATTTGAGAAGAAGAGATATTTTTCTTACCCGCCATAAGTCATGTAAATGTGATATTCTTTGGCCAACAAGCGAACTTGTTCCTCATTCAGTCCAGTAAAAGTAAACATTCCAATATGTTTAATAATGTGACTCCAATCGCCAGGTGTGCCTGAACAAAAGTTATGAATGATTTCATCTGAGAAAATTAACAAAAAAAAGTGAAGGAACAAAAAGACATTAAAGTAAAACCTCTAGTTTGTATAGCTTCATATAACTGTTGACGCATGCTAATTATGCGGTCAGCTATTCCTTTCAGCTCAATGGTCCAGTCCTTGTACATATCACTGCCAAGATGTATACACAAATAATCAAAAGTCTATGTAAAGTTTTCATTATAACTTTTATTATTATTGTCAATGTTGTTATAACAAATAAATTAAACATTTCAATTCACGATGAGAATTATTCTAACTATTGCATATATGTATGACAATTACCTGTTTTCAAGAATTGTGGTGACGATGGATGCTCCATGCATAGGTGGGTTAAGATACATTGGCCTCACGACAAGTATCACTTGGCTTGCAACTTTCCTAGCCACATCTTCTGATTCGCATACCTTTACATCAATTAGACCCACAAAGATTATAACACACTTTTTGAATGATATCACATTTTTATTAAGGAACAAAAAAAAAAAAAAAACTTAACAAATGCACATTTTTCAAATATAAAGCATTTTCAGTTTTTTTCATAAAATAATTTTGGAAAATGCTAAAATAAACAGAAGAATCTCTTTTCACTAAACCAAAAAAAAAAAAAAGTAAAAGAAAAAAAAAAATTGATGTATAACTACGAAATTTGGTTTCTTACAATATTAAGAGCGCCAATACGTTCCCCGTAGAGGCCCATATTTTTGGCATAACTTTGAGCTATCAAACATTCACCTCCATCAGCAACAAACATACGAACCGCTTGTGCATCTAAGTCAAGGCTACCACTAGCAAATCCCTGAAAATCTTAGAGAGAAAAAAAGTGAATCATGTTGTGTTTTTTTTTAACGTCAGATTAAAATGAAAATACACAATGACAAGGAAAAAAACATTCTTGATAAAAATTGCAACTAGTACTACAAACATATGACTTACCTGATATGCACTATCAAAGAAGGGTAATAAGCCTTTAGATCTAACTATTTGTCGAATTTGTTCCCATTGTTCGAATGTTGGGTCAACTCCTGTGGGGTTATGCGCACAAGCTTGCAAGACCACTATCGCTCCAGGCGGTGCAGTGACAAGATCCTCAAGCAAGCCTGTTTGAAATGAAGTCTTCACTTAAAGCTATGATTGGTACATTTAGGTCATATAATGAAAAAACTTGGTGAAAATTTGGTGTAAATGGGTCAATCATACAACAATCAAGATGAAAGCAAACAAAACTAAGACAAAATGTAACAATAATAAGGTGAAATACAGAGTTTATGGACTGAACTTTAAAATCAACCTTTGAAGTCGAGTCATCGGGTTTTTGGATCATAGTAACGGAAATACTTTACAGATAAACCCGCCAAAGTAAAGATACTGTGATGTAATCCCCAAGTTGGGATTGGAACATAAACGGTACGCTGTAAGAAATGAGAAACAACTTATCAATCATGAAAAAAACGGTAAAATAAATTGTGAGATTTTTCAAAAACATGTTTAGAATCGGCCGGAATTTTCCTAATTATATATTTATAAATGAGTCATGAGCACTTCTATGAATGGTTTTTTATCCCAACCTTGCAGAAAAGGGAATTCTATATTACAATAATTCTGCAATATGTCCTCACAAATACGTAGCCATGTCGCGATTTTTGTGAGTAAATTGTAGAATTGTTGTAGTATAATAATGGCCATTGACAAAACTAATAAAATAGTTAGAATTATTACTTCCTGGTTGTGTTTTGCTAGAAACTCAGCTCCAACTCTCAAAGCACCAGTACAAGACAAACACTGGATTGTAACAACTCTATTCTCTTTCAGTGCAGGACTGTCCAAAACAACAACAAGATTAAGAGTAGAATGAAAAATAACAAAGTGTTTAAAAAGAATGAGAGAAATAGCAGTGAAAATATTACCTATCATCACCTAAGATGAGTTTGGCACTTAATTTATTAAAATCAGGAAGTCCACTAAGGGGAAGATATTCCTTTTCACGAGACCTTAAGAGGATACAGAAAAATCAGAGGCTAATTAATAAATTTACGGAAAAAAAAAAGGAATATGAAAATTACAGTAGCTAGACTACGATTGTTTTTTTTTTTTTTTGGTAAAGAGTAGACTACGATTGTTTGTATTGCACTTTGCTGCGTTTGTGTTTGCATATTACTATATTTTTCCACAAAATAAGTCTCATTCACTTATAGAAAACAAAAATATTTACCATTTTAAAAAATGTGAATTGTTTTCATATAGACATAACTGCATTTGAAATAACCGAGATTCTTACTAACAAATATATAACTTACAGATCGTTGGCTAATTGTTGTTCTGCTCTTCTCACTACCTCAAGAACAAGAGGCTTTCCTTCCTTTAAAAAAAAAAAGCTCGTAAAATGGTTGATTAACTTAATCATAGAGACTGTGATAGCTCCGTAAATTACCTCAGTTCGATAGGCACCTATGCTCAAATTCAACTTAACCGGACTATGATCATCTATACAAGCAAAAATTACCTGTTTCCATAATCATAAATATGTAAAATGAAAAATTAAGATAACATGCAACTTGTAAACAAATATATATACTTGATCTACATTTTCATATAATGGTAGAAACAGCGCTCGTAAGTAAGAAATTAACAAAAAAGAGATAAGTGAAATCGATGAAGAGCCTTTAAAGTACATTGAGAATGGGATCTTCTGGAGCAGGAAGGATGCTTGACAATATGGAATTCATCGGAAACGATTGAATCAGTTGAAGTGAATTTGAAAAATAAAAATAAAACAGTACCAAAACATTGAACTAGTTGAGATAGTAAAGCATAATTAGGTCCACCACCTGGGGCCGGGCCGGATCCCACGGATTTGTCGTTTTGATATATGGATACGGTTCTGTTTATACCAGATATCCGGATCCGTTTTTTTTTTAAATATAATATAAATAATTAAATAATAATATTTTTACTGAAATATTATTAAAAATTTAGTATAATATAAATTATTTATAGTATGTAATTTCTACTCTATTGGGTTTATCTCTTCTACTGTGAGTCTGTGTATTTATTAGATTAAAAATTTTATCATGGAAATTGAACATGGAAACAAAATACATAAAACTTTGTTTGTATAAAAGTCACAATCCTCATTTTGATCGGTTTCACTAGTATACTACTACGCTTCTTTGTGTTCTTTTATGAAATGTAAACCAAGAATGCTTTTTATTTCCACTTGTAAATTCAAAGCACAACAAAGAACAGAGTCGCTAGTTTAGGCGCTGTGAGTAACAACAGCATGTATAGCATCAGCGAGTTGAGGCACTGTCTTCGAACTTAGACTTGCCATGCTTATCCTCCTGCAAATACACAATTTTCATTTTGAAGCTGTTTTTCATGAAAATAGGACAAATATATCTAACTGAATTTATGATAGGAGTGAATGGCCTAATGGTCTTAAATGCTCCATGTGATTCCCATTTGAGACTTCAAATAATGGTCATGTAACCACTAGACTAGAAGACAAACAAATAAATCATCTACTTTGAAAGTACATGGAAAATGAAATTTTTTAAAAATGAGCAATATGTTCCTCTTCAAAATTGCAAAGAAATAAGTTAAATGTCAATATTCATTTATATTCCGTTCACATATCAAACACAATTTATGCTTTTGCATTAATTGAGAAAAAAAGGTTTTTCAAAAAGAAAAAAACTCAACAAAGGACTAAAAAATGTATCTACATGTTCTTAATAATCCTCTTAACTAGTACTATAAACATTTGAAAAGAAGAGATATTTCCCTTACCCATCATAAGTCATGTAAATGTGATATTCTTTGGCCATCAAGCGAACTTGTTCCTCATTCAGTCCAGTAAAAGTAAACATTCCAATATGTTTAATAATGTGACTCCAATCGCCAGGTGTGCCTGAACAAAACTTATGAATGATTTCATCTGAGAAAATTAACAAAAAAAAAAAAAGTGAAGGAACAGAAAGACAGAAAAGTAACCTCTAGTCTGTATAGCTTCATATAACTGTTGACGCATGCTAATTATGCGGTCAGCCATTCCTTTCAGCTCAATGGTCCAGTCCTTGTACATATCACTGCCAAGATGTATACACCAATAATCAAAAGTCTCTATAAAATTTTCATTATAGCTTTTATTATTATTGTCATATGTATGCAATGTTGTTATAACAAATAAACATTTCAATTCACAATAAGAATTATTCTAACTCATGCATATATCATATATGTATGACAATTACCTGTTTTTTAGAATTGTGGCGACAATGGATGCTCCATGAATAGGTGGGGTAAGATACATTGGCCTCACGACAAGTATCACTTGGCTTGCAACTTTCCTAGCCACATCTTCTGATTCGCATACCTTCACATCAATTAGACCCACAAAGATTATATGGTTTGTAAACTCATCAATACATACAGTATAACTTCTATATATTAATATTCGATAAATTAATCTTTATAAATCAATATATTTGTTCGGTTCCAAATTAGTTTTTCGATTCAATTAGCATATCGATAAATTAATAACTCGATAACTTAATAAAATGTATCTATGTTTGCGTGTCAAAAAAAATTCAAAAATAAAATGCACATTGTTCAAATATATACTAACATTCTATAATTTTCTTAATATTTTTTTTTTTGAAAAGTACAAACGTAAACGGCAAATTCTCCATAAATGCAAACGCAAAAAAACTTAGTGACGATGAAACTGAGAAGTTTGGTTCCTTACAATGTTAAGAGCGCCAATACGCTCTCCATAAAGACCCATATTTTTGGCAAAACTTTGAGCTATCAAACAGTCACCTCCATCAGCAACAAACATACGAACCGCTTGTGCATCTAAGTCAAGGCTACCACTAGCAAAACCCTGAAAATTTTAGAGAGAAACAATGAATCGTGTTATGTTTTTTTTACCTCATTAAAATGAAAATACACAATGACAAGGGGAGAAATATTTTTGAGGAAAAAATTGCAACTAGTACTACAAACATATGACTTACCTGATATGCACTATCAAAGAAGGGTAATAAGCCTTTAGATCTCACTATTTGTCGAATTTGTTCCCATTGTTCGAATGTTGGGTCAACTCCTGTGGGGTTATGCGCACAAGCTTGCAAGACCACTATCGCACTAGGCGGTGCAGTGCCAAGATCCTCGAGCAAGCCTGTTGATATCAAGTCTTCACTTAGAGCTATGATTACATTTGGGTCATCTCATGAAAAAACTTGGTGAAAGTTGGTGTGAATGGGTCGGGTCAATCATACAGTAATCAAGATGGAAGCAAACAGAAGTAAGATAAAATGTAACAATGAGATGCATAGTTTATGGACAAAACTTTTAAATCAACCTTTGAAGTCGAGTCCTCTAGTTTTTGGATCATAGTAACGGAAATGCTTTACAGATAAACCCGCCAAAGTGAAAATACTGTTATGATTACCCCAAGTTGGGATTGGAACGTAAACAGTACGCTGTAAGAAATGAGAAACAACTTATCAACCATAAAAAACGATAAAATAAATTCTGAAATTCTTCAAAAAAGTTCATAAAACGGCCAGAGTTTTCTTAAAATATTTTTATAAATGAGTCAAGAGCTTTTTTATGAATGGATATATAACCCAACATTTCAGAAAAAATGGAAAAGAGAATTCTAAATTACAATAATTCTACAATATGTCCTCACAATATGTAGCCATGTATGAATCAAATTTTTATGCGACTAAAATTTTGTCCCGATTTTTGTGAGTAAATTGTAGAATTACTGTAGTCGAGTGTTTATTGATATTCGCTTTGCAAACTTCTGAAATGTTGAGGTTTTCTTTTACCAAATTCTAATGGCCATTGATAAAACTAATAAAATAGTTAAAATTATTACTTCCTGGTTGTGTTTTGCTAGAAACTCAGCTCCAACTCTCAAAGCACCAGTACAAGACAAACACTGGATTGTAACAACTCTATTCTCTTTCAGTGCAGGACTGTCCAAAACAACAACAAGATTAAGAGTAGAATGAAAAATAACAAAGTGTTTAAAAAGAATGAGAGGAAATAGCAGTGAAAATATTACCTATCATCACCTAAGATGAGTTTGGCACTTAATTTATTAAAATCAGGAAGTCCACTAAGGGGAAGATATTCTTTCTCCCGAGACCTTGAGATTATACAGAAAATCATAGGCTAATAATTAATAAACACAAGAGTAGACTTTGATTGTTTTGTTTACGTTTGCACTTTGCTGCGTTTGTAATTGCATTTTACTATATTTTTCCACAAAATAAGTCTCATTCATTAATGGAAAACTAAAAAATATTAACATTTTTAATAAAATGTGAATTATTTTATATAGAAAAAATTGCATTTGAAACAACAGAGATTCTTTACTAATAAATAGTTAACTTACAGATCGTTCGCTAATTGTTGCTCTGCTCTTCTCACTACCTCAAGAACAAGAGGCTTTCCTTCCTTTAGAAAAACAAAAAAGCGCTGAGCTCGTAAAAATGGTTAATTAAACTTAATCATAGAGACTGTGATTAGCTCCAAAACTTACCTCAGTTCGATAGGCACCTGCGCTCAAATTCAACTTAACCGGACTATGATCATCGATACAAGCAAAAATAACCTGTTTCCATAACCATAAATATGTAAAAAAAAAATAATTAAGATAAAACACAACTTATACACAAATACTTGATCTACATTTTCATAATGGTAGAATTTTTTTTTTTTTTTTTTTTTTGATAGATATGTGAATTTCATTAATATGAAAAGTTTGTAAGTGAATACAACATCATTATGCAACAGACTGTTCCTTGCCAAAAAAGAAATTAAACAGCTTATTATAATTAAGAAATTAACAAAAAAGAGACAAGTGAAATCGATGAAGAGCCTTTAAAGTACACTGAGAACGGGATCTTCTGGAGCAGGAAGGACGCTTGACAAGATGGAATTCATCGGAAACGATTGAATCAATTGAAGTGAATTTGACAAAAAATAAAAATAAAACACTACCAAGTACCAATCATTGAAATAGTTGAGACGTTAAAGCATAATTAGGTCCACCAACCACATGAATCATGTATATAATGATTATTATTTTTTTTTATTTTTGTGTATTGATTATTGGTGTGATTAGTGACATTGTACCACCACGATAAAGAAAATGCAATTAAAAAAAAAAAAAAAAAAACTGAGTCGAGTTCTTTTAATAATCAAAATAATAATTAATTCATCATGTTTTAAGTAAGGAAAACGGCCATTTCGTGCCCCAACTATTCAAAGAGGTGCTAATACGGACCTGCACTTTTTTGGTGTGCTAAAACATTCATCAACTAATAGATATCCTTTTTTTCATACACAAAC
The DNA here is from genome assembly GCA_011420285.2 of Erysimum cheiranthoides. Lineage (NCBI taxonomy): Eukaryota > Viridiplantae > Streptophyta > Magnoliopsida > Brassicales > Brassicaceae > Erysimum > Erysimum cheiranthoides. The sequence goes on from CM022179.2 coordinate 20,490,385, forward strand.
TCTTTTCCGTTTGTCCGATACATGCATTGACCGTTTTACCGTTAGTCAAACTCATAACACTGTTAAACAAAGCTGACTCAGCTGCAATATATCTTAATCTATCTAGTAAAATTTGCATACCTCACATATATAATAGTATTTAAGAGAAAGCAAAAGAATAGTATAAATATATATATAATAGAAATATGAAAATTGTGTTATTTTTTTTCAGTAAAAGCAAAACAAACAATTTTTACATGGGATTTCTCTAAGAAGAAATATTTGTTGAACGATTTGGTATTATTGCAAAAACTGGTAAATAACTTCATCAAGTGTATGGCTAAACCGGACATTTGATCTGATCTAATTCTATATGAGACAGAACCAATCAAGATGAAGCAAATGGTCTACAGACCGGTAAGTCTTTGTCAAAGAAAGGCGCCATCCCAAGAATCGGATTGGATTTAAAGAAATTGGCCGGTTTAAGCTCGAAGCTAGCTGCGACGGTTGGCATAACCGGATAATCTTCTTGGCAAGGTACGTGATGGAACCCTAGTGTGTACCACAACACTATGTCCTTGTTTTCAATCGAACGGTCCCTGTTTCACGACAAAACAGAAAAAATCAGAGAAATGTTTCAAACCAAAAACCTTTAATTGTATGGTGAATTAATTAGTTTCCTACCGGTCTGACCAAACTTGTAGTGTGTCATCACCATGGCTCTGATAAATTAAAACTCCTCCAGCATATTGTTCTGACCGGTTATACGGAGTCACCCATATCTAAACCAATAAACCAATTACATCGACCAAACCAAACATTTGGACACATTAAGTCCTATATCGAGATTTTAAGCTAATAAAGGATCTCATATATATATAAAAAAAAAAGCATAGCTTAAAATTAAATTAATTAATACCTGATTGTTGGTGAATGCACCTCGAATTTGAGGTGGATCGTCGTGATCAAGCAGACTCGCTGCATTACCACCCGGTATAATCCTGTAACCAGCCGGGTTTCCTACCTGAGACTTCCGGTTCGGGTTCACTATGTGAAATTCATATGGGTCATAGAGGTTCAATTTGATCTGAGCATCTTTCTCAGTCTTGGCTATATACTTCTTGACCTTCAAGTAACTCTTCCTTGGCGATTTTCCCGTTGGAGTTCTCTGCTTCTCTAAATGAACCTTAACCATAGAATTATTCGTCGGTCCATCAATGTCCATGTCTAGATGAAACGTTACGAAATGATCATGGACGACTCCAATCACATTCTCAGAGATCAACGGTCCAGCATCATCCTCTTTATCACCTAAATCATTTACATTATCGTAAGGCGTTCCTTTTACCATTAACATCCCCGAAGCCGCAACCTAACAATAGCATTAAACTATAAGGCAATTTGACCTTAAATATATTCATATACACACAAAATTGAGCAATATTTGGCATACCGTAACGCGGATCAAACCATCAGTCTGAAACTCCCAATCAAAAATATAGTCGTAATTTCCAACGGAAGTTGCCATTCGAGCGACCAATGTAACTTTTGGCCTTGACTCTCTTATCTGTTAAGTCGTCAATTTAGGAATCCATTCTTATTCAAAGCGAAAACACAGATAATCCGAACCAAACCGGAAAACCGAATTGAACCTTATCCATACTATATCTAATTTCGTAGCTGTTTTCTTAAAACTGAAAATCCGAACTTAATAACCTAAAAATGGAGTTAACACACGTAGTTCCAAATATTTGAGTAAAAAAAAAAAGAAAGGAAATGACTTACATCAACATCAGGGATAAGAACCTCAGAATGTCGCCAGCTGATATCGCCTGCATAGCGTTCAAACAAGCATATCATATTAGGTTGAACAATGGCTTTTCCCTCTGGAGAGGCGAAAACGCCATCTATATAGTAAGCATTTTGAGGGCAATCGTTGAGGGGCACGAGCGACATGGCCGGGGGGCCTAAACCGAGCTCCCCCGCATCCATATAACCTTTGTAGTACCATCCTTCTTCTGGGTCCATGTATGGTACAAACATCTCCGATGGGAATCCTTTGTACATCACACTTCTTGGTTCACCTAACATTAAGAGTGTAGCTTCTTTTGGTAAATTGCATTACTATTGCAGCCAAAGCCAAAGGATCGTAGTCATATTTTATATATTTTTTCGTCAACTTAGATTTATAGTCATATTTTATTTTCTCAAATGTATATAGTTTAACTATGGTGTTATAGCATACCTGTCTCGGAGTCACGAACCGTAGCCTGAGATATGATCATGCCGGCTCGTTGGTCGGCTTTAATATGGAAAACCCAATTAGCCCACTTAACCAAATGTCCATCTTCGACCCTAAAACTCGGACCATCTGGTTGCTCCATCGAAATCGGGTTAATTTTATCCATATGAACCGGTTTATTCTGAACACCAAACCGGTATTCTGTACCGGAAGCTTTGGGAATTGGAATTGGGCCTTTATCAATGATCTTGATAACCTCCAATTTGTCTAAATCGACCGTTACATAAAGACCTTCGAGTGGTCTCATGAAATAATTCGAAGTGCCTTCTAAAGTGTAACATTGGACTCTTATGATTCGACGTCCTTCTTCCTCCGGTCCAAACCATCCGGCGAACGGTGTGATGCATGCTAAATCGGAAAACTTAACCCCACGCGCTTCGATCGAGCGGTTGAATTCCACGCTCTTTAGTGGAACCTGTATATTGTGTTGACAAAAATTATTAAACCGGTCAAGTAGAGTGGAATCTCCGGGCTTGGTCTTGGTTTTCTGCTTTAATGTTGGTCAAAATGTGAAAATTTAATATGGATATACCAAATCTATCCGCACATAATCGGAAATTATCGATCGAATTAGAACTTAACATACACATCTAACAAGGAACTTAAATTTAATTTCGTTTAAAAATATACTATATTTAATTAAAAATGGTTCATAGCTAAAAACCTAAAACCATGTCCATACCAAACGTATTATTCATATTTGATTTAATTTTACATTAGTTTCAAATTTTTTAAAGACAAAAAAAAGCAGAAAACCTAAAAAAGACTAGAATACAGAGAAAAAAAAAAAAGTTGAACTATAGTTTGAAAATGAAACACATATAGTTTGCTTAAAATCGATTCACTTTTTGGATATCCAAAAGAATTGAAACCTAATCATTAACCTTAAAAGGAAATAATATATGATATGTTAATCTATTAGTTTATGTTAATGTTGATCTTTGTCTCATCAGTCGAGTTCGACACCACTTGTATTATGGACCCCAAAAAAATTAAAAATCCAGGACCAAAAATTGAATTCGATTGAAAATAATAAATAGATTTAGAAAAGTCTCTATGGCAATTGACAAGACAAAACCTTCGATATCCACAGTTTCGTTGTTCTTTTTGTTTTTTGTGAATTAATGTGAAATTGTTTTTTTTTTCTATTTTTGTAACAGGAAATAAAATAAAATAAAATCAAAGTCCGGGTTGGACATTTCTACGTGTCGGTCAGGAAATAAACCGAATTAAACCGGTAGTATAAACCGGAATTCTCCCGTTTAACGAGAAAACAATCGATACCTGCGAAGCCGCGAAGGCGTCGTTCATTGTGAGAATCGGGTACCCTGAAGTCGGGTTAACCACATCAGAAACGACCCGACCCGAATCAAGATCCACCGTTATCTCATGGGTTTGACCACCCCAATACGCAACGATCGCAGCTCTTCTCGACGGAAGTCTATTTCCCTTCTTCCACTGAATGACACGTGTCTTATCCGGCTCGTCGAGAATCATAGAGTGTATCGTGGCTGACCCGGAACCAAAATCCGGGTCATGACCCGAGAGGATGGTTCGGACTCTCTCGATTTCTTGCACCGTTAGTGGATCAAGTGGATGATGAGGCTTTTCAGAGGAGTGGTCAACGCGGACCCTACGATCCGACCCAAGAGTTTTTCGGACCCGGGTACCAAATAAGAAGCCTGAGTCAGGTCCAAAGACCCAAGAATAGGTGGCGAAGGTAAGAAGAAAGCCAAAGAACAAGAGAGAGAGACGAGCAAAAGATGGTTCAGCCATGTTTGAGTGAGAGCTTTCGACTAACTTTTAACAAAGTCACTTATAAAAGCTGAGACTATAAATATAAATTACTTAGTCCAGTTGAACAATATGTTAATAAGAAATTTGAACAATAATGAAGGCTTTTTAAAAAGTTGTACGTTTGATCGCATCAATGAGATATTTTACTTATTTAGTCAACCCATGCATTCGGCTTAGGCTAATTTTCTATAAAAAATGTTTTTGTTATAATAAATGTGTGAACACTAATAGAAAAATACAAAAAGAAAAACATATTTACGTGGTTCACTAACAAAATGTTGGTTACATCTATGTTAGTGTTCATAGTACAGAGAAGACAAGAAGGGAACAATGAAAGTATGTATCAACAGTTGATTGGATAGACCCTTGGTGCTACCGGAAATGATCAGATTCATGTTATATCAACAATTCCTAATCATGTTCGGTCGCAACCCGGTCGTTTTGGTATGGTCAATATTAGGTATAGTTTTGTTTATGTTTCCACTTGTACGAGTATTAGTTTGATTTGGTTTAAGTTAGGTTCAATTATGTGATCGTTTTGGTTTTTGTGCGGACCAGAACTTCACCATGAAACTACTCTAAGCTAGAGTTTGTCAACGTAACTAAAATTTAATCAAGTGTTAGTCTAAGTACGATCGCATCTCTGAATTAAATATTCCAAATATTAATTCTAACCATGTGACGTCTAGAGTTTACCAAAGTAATTAAAGTTTTTAATTAGACTGTTTGATCGCATCTCTCATATCTTCTTATAGCTAGGTTGTCACCATGAAAGTGACAACTTATTAGATGGTCAGAGAAGTTATCCATTAATTAAAACAGTAGTATCTAAAGACCAAATTAGCTGTTATGATTCTAACTAATTTAATTTGATTAATTCTCACTTGAAAGCGTGAATCTTGATGGTAGCTAGTGATTTGGAGGTTAAACCACTTAAATATTGTCCAACCATTATTGATTTTTTAAAATAATAAGTATTTTCTGAATTGAGAACAGTGGGGACCTATAACTCATTTTTTTACTTTTTAAAGATAAGATTCAGTTAAAGATTTAAAAGTATTAATTTCGAGATTTATGTTTTAATTCATCAGCTATCGGACTTTGTTGTAAGTACTACTATAAACATATTCGAGATATGTCATTCCTGATACATTTCCTTTTAATATACCTATATGTATATATTTTTATGGTTTCACTCCTTTTTTCTTTTTTTTGGTCTGGACCCTAAAAACCTGATTTTATAGGAGATAAGAGGCTTATCCTCAGATCAGTTAGTGCATATCTCATGTAATCCCTAGTATATAGCTTCGCTAATGATATGAGGATAAGCTCTTATCTTCATATAAAAAAGGAAGTGGATGTGTACATTGAGTCACTGATACCAGAAGCTAAGCTAAGTAGAATAGTCAGTAGCCACGCACTAGTGGCTTCGTGGCCATAATTTACTCTGTTTTATATATTTTGTTTTCGTTTTTGTTATCGTTTATAAATTACGATTATACATATAGAAAAGTTTTGCACAAAAAAAAAAAAAAAAACATAATGAGAAAGATAACCGAAACGAATATTATAAATGTTTTAGCCACTCTTGCTTTTTGCCCAAAAAAAAAAAAAAAAAAAAGATCACTCTTGTCTTATTAATTATCTCAGTCATTGGTCTTAAGACTATCTCTCCTTGATACGAAACCAACGTTTGTCCTCCCTCCTTGCTCACTAAGTTACATTATAGCATGTGTAAATAAACCTCGAGATCACACTTTCACCCCATATAGTGTACTTTGTTCATATCAGCTCCATGATTCCGGTTCAATTTCATATTAGCACTTCTTGTTTTCCTTTAACAGATTCATAATAACCAAAAAAAAAGGTTACCTTATTACTCACTTCTCTATACACTTGCCTACTAATTCTAAGAGCAGGTGCAGCAGCAGATCTTTGCTGCGTCCCAGCCTGGGCCCCACAGGAAAATCAACGGGACGACGTGCGACGTTCCCACATGAAAAACGTTTTTTCTTCTGTTTCTTCACTATTTGCGGGCCCCACTGATACGTGGCGGCCCACGATTGGTTATTTTTTTTTGTTTTTTTTGTTTTTTTTTTTAATCTAACTAAATAAAAAAATAATAAAAAAAAATTGAAAAAAAAAGGACGGGACGGGACTTCTTGCTGCACATGGTCTAATGGTCTGTAACTCTTCCTAACTTCTAATCGTTTACAATTCAACCTGCCCTAATAGGTTCCACATTCCAACCAGTCCAGTCCATTCCTGGATCCTTAAAACCGAACCAAACCAAACTTAATTTAATTTAATTAGATTCTCTCCCTCACCGGTTCACATCAAGTTTATAATCCTTCGATGAAAACGAAAACAATGAACATGTATAACATTATCACAATTTGAACAATCTTTTCAATAACATAGCTTGATCCAATTCTGCATTTAGAATCTAAAACCAAATTCCGAATTACATCACAATTAAACATTTTGTGAATCCAAAAGATTTAGATCTTTCACTTAGAAACCATCCTAGCTATAAAATCCTCATATCGGATCTTACCATCAGATCCAACATCAACCTCTTTGATCCACTCATCAAACTCACTCGGCTGCAATTTCTCACCGATACTTGTAAGTATATGCCTCAGATCTGCAACGGCGACGAATCCAGTACCTTCTTTGTCGAGTACTTTGAATGCATCGCGAAGCTGGCGATCGAACGGCTCTGTTTTCAGATGTTTCGCCATTAGATCGAGGAATCGATTGAAATCGAACGGAGATGAGAGATTCTCAGTCGCGATGATCGATTTGAGTTGTGATTCTGTTGGATTGCCGCCGAGTGATCGCATCAGGATTCCGAGCTCCGACGGCGCGATTTTGCCGTTGCCGGCGGTGTCGAAAAGCGTGAATGCTTCTTTCATTGATGAGACTTGGTCGTTGCTCAAACCATCTTTGCCCATTTTCGATTCGATTGTTCCGGGTTTTCGGATTCGGGTCGGGTCTTTTTGTGGACAAATTAATCCTCTTTGCTCATGA